>CM064542.1:19440287-19461136 GCA_032716605.1 Paralithodes platypus | reverse complement strand
TACAGGGCTCCGTATGTCAAATATATATATAACAAGGGAGTGCAACAACTCTGTGACAGCACTAAAAATCGCCACTCAAAACAGTACTTCCTTAGCCAACTTAACAGCCAAACTGGGTTGTGCACTATGCATCAACCTAGGCTAAAATAAGGCGTGAATAATTCCTAAAGCATACACAATTAAAGTTAATAAACACAATGCTGTCTTTCTCACTAATAAAGTCTAGCAGTGGCATAAAAAGGTACTAAGAAACTAGGCAGAGCGCAAGCATGCTCGTAGCCTACTGTCTCTCCTTGAACAGATTTCCCTTATGTTACGTTAAGTGACTTGGAGGCTCTCTTGGTAAGTCCAGATCTCAAGTATCTGGTCTTATCCTGGTGCTCCACAAAGGTCAACAAAATGATGTAGCAAGTATGCAGGTGAGATTAGGCAAGAGCCCTTCACTTGTATACTGCTACACTCGCAAAGGAAAATATGCACAAGGGCTAGCTAGCTTCGTCGATGTTGTACAGGCTCTGACTTGCCACATACATAACTCAGACAACGACCAAAGATACCTTCCACTGTCTAGCATTAAATAATAAGAGAGAACAGCTCAATAATTAGGAGCACCCCAACACTATGGTACCATTTGACTATGACTCTAATTATCCCTAAAACTAGTGCAAACATATATGGAGAGCTGGTGCTGGTAATACGACTGGCCGACTATGGAAGTCGTATGCAGAACCAGAAGGGATAAGTAATTGAATAAAGAGAGAAGTATGAAACCGAAGAAGTTCAGAGAGAGAGATAGTAGTATAGAGGGTTATATGGGAGACAGAATTGCAAGGGATATGTAGGACCTAGCACACCAAGCCTAGCTCTGCAAGGAGACCCAAGGATAGGAGCCCGCACCACCGTCCCAGGACCGCGGCCGCCAATCACAGACGACTACGTCATGAAGAGCAAGCATTCTATGACGTCGACAGGGCGCCGGCCAATCACGGGCGTGGGAAACTCCTCGGAGCGCGGGAGGCAAACGTACATACACACGCACAAACTACCACCACGCTGCCTACCCCGCTCTCTCTCTCCTTAACTTCACACCATGCATCTTATATTCTAGCAATGATATATAATACTTCCAAGTGTCACAGACAAGAATAAATATCACCACTAATCTGTCTGTGACAACATGTACTCTATGAAAGAAAGAACATCGTTCTACGATTATTGTAGCCCATATCACTGCCCTGGCAAGCGCTAGCGAGTCACGAGCGCATTCTGGCAAGCTGGCCAGCGTAACAAGGTGTGGACATTTACAACCCATTTGCTCTAGCCCTCTTTGAGTTACAGAGGTTAGGGGTTATGATTTCTGGCCTACATATAATTAACCCCTTCTGTACCGGCGACGTCTTTCTCACTATATTTTGGCTACTATTAGACGATTTTATTCAGCTTAGGAAGGAAGTGTACCAATTAAAAATCAACTGACTATCTCAATGTATCCTCTTAGCTACCATGAATCCTTCCTAAGCTACATAAATCAACTGACTATCTCAATGTATCCTCTTAGCTACCATGAATCCTTCCTAAGCTACATAAATCAACTGACTATCTCAATGTATCCTCTTAGTTACCATGAATCCTTCCTAAGCTACATAAATCAAATGACTATCTCAATGTATCCTCTTAGCTACCATGAATCCTTCCTAAGCTACATAAATCAACTGACTTTCTCAATGTATCCTCTTAGCTACCATGAATCCTTCCTAAGCTACATAAATCAACTGACTATCTCAATGTATCCTCTTGGCTACCATGAATCCTTCCTAAGCTACATAAATCAACTGACTATCTCAATGTATCCTCTTGGCTACCATGAATCCTTCCTAAGCTACATAAATCAACTGACTATCTCAATGTATCCTCTTAGCTACCATGAATCCTTCCTAAGCTACATAAATCAACAATGTATCCTCTTAGCTACCATGAATCCTTCCTAAGCTACATAAATCAACTGACGCTCTCAATGTATCTTCTTAGCTACCATGAATTCTTCCTAAGCTACATAAATCAACTGACTATCTCAATGTATCCTCTTAGCTTCCATGAATCCTTCCTAAGCTACATAAAATCAACTGACTATCTCAATGTATCCTCTTAGCTACCATGAATCCTTCCTAAGCTACATAAAATCAACTGACTATCTCAATGTATCCTCTTAGCTACCATGAATCCTTTCTAAGCTACATAAATCAACTGACTATCTCAATGTATCCTCTTAGCTACCATGAATCCTTCCTAAGCTACATAAATCAACTGACTATCTCAATGTATCCTCTTAGATACCATGAATCCTTCCTAAGCTACATAAATCAACTGACTATCTCAATGTATCCTCTTAGCTACCATGAATCCTTCCTAAGCTACATACAATCAACTGACTATCTCAATATATCCTCTTAGCTACCATGAATCCTTCCTAAGCTACATAAAATCAACTGACTATCTCAATGTATCCTCTTAGCTACCATGAATCCTTCCTAAGCTACATAAATCAACAATGTATCCTCTTAGCTACCATGAATCCTTCCTAAGCTACATAAAATCAACTGACTATCTCAATGTATCCTCTTAGCTTCCATGAATCCTTCCTAAGTTACATAAAATCAACTGACTATCTCAATGTATCCTCTTAGCTACCATGAATCCTTCCTAAGCTACATAAATCAACAATGTATCCTCTTAGCTACCATGAATCCTTCCTAAGCTACATAAATCAACTGACTTTCTCAATGTATCCTCTTAGCTACCATGAATCCTTCCTAAGTTACATAAAATCAACTGACTATCTCAATGTATCCTCTTAGCTACCATGAATCCTTCCTAAGCTACATAAATCAACAATGTATCCTCTTAGCTACCATGCATCCTTCCTAAGCTACATAAATCAACTGACTTTCTCAATGTATCCTCTTAGCTACCATGAATCCTTCCTAAGTTACATAAAATCAACTGACTATCTAAATGTATCCTCTTAGCTACCATGAATCCTTCCTAAGCTACATAAATCAACAATGTATCCTCTTAGCTACCATGAATCCTTCCTAAGCTACATAAAATCAACTGACTATCTCAATGTATCCTCTTAGCTACCATGAATCCTTCCTAAGCTACATAAATCAACTGATTTTCTAAATGTATCCTCTTAGCTACCATGAATCCTTCCTAAGCTACATAAATCAACTGACTATCTCAATGTATCCTCTTAGCTACCATGAATCCTTCCGAAGCTACATAAAATCAACTGACTATCTCAATGTATCCTCTTAGCTACCATGAATCCTTTCTAAGCTACATAAATCAACTGACTATCTCAATGTATCCTCTTAGCTACAATGAATCCTTCCTAAGCTACATATAATCAACTGACTATCTCAATGTATCCTCTTAGCTACCATGAATCCTTCCTAAGTTACATAAAATCAACTGACTATCTCAATGTATCCTCTTAGCTACCATGAATCCTTCCTAAGCTACATAAATCAACAATGTATCCTCTTAGCTACCATGAATCCTTCCTAAGCTACATAAATCAACTGACTTTCTCAATGTATCCTCTTAGCTACCATGAATCCTTCCTAAGTTACATAAAATCAACTGACTATCTCAATGTATCCTCTTAGCTACCATGAATCCTTCCTAAGCTACATAAAATCAACTGACTATCTCAATGTATCCTCTTAGCTACCATGAATCCTTCCTAAGTTACATAAAATCAACTGACTATCTCAATGTATCCTCTTAGCTACCATGAATCCTTCCTAAGCTACATAAATCAACAATGTATCCTCTTAGCTACCATGAATCCTTCCTAAGCTACATAAATCAACTGACTTTCTCAATGTATCCTCTTAGCTACCATGAATCCTTCCTAAGTTACATACAATCAACTGACTATCTCAATGTATCCTCTTAGCTACCATGAATCCTTCCTAAGCTACATAAATCAACAATGTATCCTCTTAGCTACCATGAATCCTTCCTAAGCTACATAAATCAACAATATATCCTCTTAGCTACCATGAATCCTTCCTAAGCTACATAAAATCAACTGACTATCTCAATGTATCCTCTTAGCTACCATGAATCCTTCCTAAGCTACATAAATCAACTGACTTTCTCAATGTATCCTCTTAGCTACCATGAATCCTTCCTAAGCTACATAAATCAACTGACTATCTCAATGTATCCTCTTAGCTACCATGAATCCTTCCTAAGCTACATAAAATCAACTGACTATCTCAATGTATCCTCTTAGGTACCATGAATCCATCCTAAGCTACATAAATCAACTGACTATCTCAATGTATCCTCTTAGCTACCATGAATCCTTCCTAAGTTACATAAAATCAACTGACTATCTCAATGTATCCTCTTAGCTACCATGAATCCTTCCTAAGCTACATAAATCAACAATGTATCCTCTTAGCTACCATGAATCCTTCCTAAGCTACATAAATCAACTGACTTTCTCAATGTATCCTCTTAGCTACCATGAATCCTTCCTAAGTTACATAAAATCAACTGACTATCTCAATGTATCCTCTTAGCTACCATGAATCCTTCCTAAGCTACATAAATCAACAATGTATCCTCTTAGCTACCATGAATCCTTCCTAAGCTACATAAATCAACAATGTATCCACTTAGCTACCATGAATCCTTCCTAAGCTACATAAAATCAACTGACTATCTCAATGTATCCTCTTAGCTACCATGAATCCTTCCTAAGCTACATAAATCAACTGAGTATCTCAATGTATCCTCTTAGCTACCATGAATCCTTCCTAAGTTACATAAAATCAACTGACTATCTCAATGTATCCTCTTGGCTACCATGAATCCTTCCTAAGTTACATAACATCAACTGACTATCTCAATGTATCCTCTTAGCTACCATGAATCCTTCCTAAGCTACATACAATCGTCTGACTATCTCAATGTATCCTCTTAGCTACCATGAATCCTTCCTAAGTTACATAAAATCAACTGACTATTTCAATGTATCCTCTTAGCTACCATGAATCCTTCCTAAGCTACGTAAAATCGACTGACTATCTCAATGTATCCTCTTAGCTACCATGAATCCTTCCTAAGCTACATAAATCAACTGACTATCTCAATGTATCCTCTTAGCTACTATGAATCCTTCCTAAGCTACATAAATCAACTGACTATCTCAATGTATCCTCTTAGCTACCATGAATCCTTCCAAAGATACATAAAATCAGCTGACTATCTCAACGTATCCTCTTAGCTACCATGAATCCTTCCTAAGCTACATAAATCAACTGACTTTCTCAATGTATCCTCTTAGCTACCATGAATCCTTCCTAAGCTACATAAATCAACTGACTATCTCAATGTATCCTCTTAGCTACCATGAATCCTTCCTAAGCTACATAAAATCAACTGACTATCTCAATGTATCCTCTTAGCTACCATGAATCCTTCCTAAGCTACATAAATCAACTGAGTATCTCAATGTATCCTCTTAGCTACCATGAATCCTTCCTAAGCTACATAAATCAACTGACTATCTTAATGTATCCTCTTAGCTACCATGAATCCTTCCTAAGCTACATAAATCAACTGACTATCTCAATGTATCCTCTTAGCTACCATGAATCCTTCCTAAGCTACATAAAATCAACTGACTATCTCAACGTATCCTCTTAGCTACCATGAATCCTTCCTAAGTTACATAAATCAACTGACTTTCTCAATGTATCCTCTTAGCTACCATGAATCCTTCCTAAGCTACATAAATCAACTGACTATCTCAATGTATCCTCTTAGCTACCATGAATCCTTCCTAAGCTACATAAAATCAACTGACTATCTCAATGTATCCTCTTAGCTACCATGAATCCTTCCTAAGCTACATAAATCAACTGACTATCTCAATGTATCCTCTTAGCTACCATGAATCCTTCCTAAGCTACATAAAATCGTCTAAATGCAGCTGAAATAAAATACAAAAGACGTCACCGGTACAGAAGGGGTTATAATTACTAGGGTATAACAGCGTATATTGTTATTTGTGGTGTGGTTCGTTCTGCCGAAAATAAACAGGTGTTGATGTTGTTTTTGTTGTTGTTGTTGTTAGTTCAATCTCTTTAAGTGGGCCTACCTCGTTTTTTTTTTTCTCTCTCTCTCTGGGTTGTCTCCAATCGGCCCCATTCAGCCTACTGTTTTGAGATGTCTATCCCCATCCAGGTGTCGATTTTTTCCTGGCGAGCGTTAGCGAGCCAGCATATTATATAAAACAAAATTGACAGCAGGCTAAATTTGTACATTTTTCGATAGAACATTTACAATGCTGGCTCGCTATCGCTCGCCAGGAAGAAATCGACACCTAGATGGGAATAAACGTCTCAAAACAGTTGGCTGAATGGGGCCGAATGGATACAAATAGAGAAAGAGAGAAAAAGAGAGACATAAAGCAGGTGACCCCCTTAAGCCGGTGTCACTCGAGCACTTTTTCTGGCAATAGTTTGGAGCAATCATCATCTGGTATCTTCATTATACTTGTACAAGTCTTAAGCCACCAACTATATTCTACTATCAATGTGCTTCCCTATATTAATGTTAAGGGAGCCCACCTCGCTTGTTTTCTCTTTCTCTCCCTCTCTCTTTGGCTTGTATCCATTCGGCCCCATTCAGCTTACTGTTTTAAGACATTTACCCCCATCCAGGTGTCAATATATTTTCCTGGCGAGCGGTAGCGAGCCAGCTTATATATATTTCTGTTTTGACAGCAAGCTAAATTTGTACATTTTTCGATAGAAAAATATCTCCGGGCGAAGCCGGATTTCTCCATACAATGCTGGCTCGCTTTCGCTCGCCAGGAAGAAATCGACACCTGGATGGGGATAAACAACTTAAAACAGTTAGCTGAATGGGGCCGAATGGATACAAGCCAGGGAAAGAGAGAAAATGAGAGAAAGATACAAAATACCAAAAGTCGGTGACCCCCCTTAAAAGAGCACCGAAATATTTGGAGAAGGGAACCTAATTAAGAATTATCGTCACTTTATAACTTACGCTTAGATAATTGCCAGAAAATGGGCGAATAAATTAGTATCGTAACTTTAATATCGTGAGTAACTTTAATATTATAAGTTATGTTAATATGTGTATGTTTGGAGTTTGTTTGATGTGTTGAATCACTTGAGCGTTTGGCATGCCAGCAATGACTTGGTTGGTACATTGTTCACTAACACTTTACAGTATAGGCTATACTTAAGGGGAGAAGTGGCCGGTATAATGGTCTATTAATTAATGTATGCATATATATTTGTTTAGTTTCCTCGCTAGACCTCCATCAAGCTTAGAAATACACCCCCTAGACCTGTTTTCAAGAAAAATGTGCATATATTTCGGTAAAAAAAATGTCCCAGCCGAAGGCCAGCTACTCTTAAAATTACAGGCTCGCTATCGCTCGCCAGGAAATAATCGACACCTAAGCGGCACGAAAGGTATTAAAACTGACATCAACATGGGGCGAAAGGTATTAAAATCGCCAAACTAATGGGCCAAACGTCATCAAATCTGAAAACTAATGGGGCCAAGCATGAAGCAGAAGGGGGGCCGATGTCCCTTACCCCTCCTCTACCGGCGACGTCTTTTCTATGTTATTCCAGCCATATTTAGATAATTTTGTACAGTTTAAGAAGAATCTGTGGTGGTAAAATGGGGCTAAGCGGAATTGTTCGAAGCCTGTTCATTGCTGGAGGGCCTTTTTAAACTGAATATAAACATGTAATAGTAACCAGAACAATGTTAAAAGGACGGCACCGGCACCGGTACTGGACGGCACAAATGATCTTGTACTGTATACCTCAACTACTGTAATATAAACATGTAATAGTAGCCAGAACAATGTTAAAAGGACGGCACCGGCACCGGTACTGGACGGCACAAATGATCTTGTACTGTATACCTCAACTACTGTAATATAAACATGTAATAGTAGCCAGAACAATGTTAAAAGGACGCCACAGCCACCGGTACTGGACGGCACAAATGATCTTGTACTGTATACCTCAACTACTGTAATATAAACATGTAATAGTAGCCAGAACAATGTTAAAAGGACGGCACCGGTACCGGTACTGGACGGCACAAATGATCTTGTACTGTATACCTCAACTACTGTAATATAAACATGTAATAGTAGCCAGAACAATGTTAAAAGGACGGCACCGGTACCGGTACTGGACGGCACAAATGATCTTGTACTGTATACCTCAACTACTGTAATATAAACATGTAATAGTAGCCAGAACAATGTTAAAAGGACGGCACCGGCACCGGTACTGGACGGCACAAATGATCTTGTACTGTATACCTCAACTACTGTAATATAAACATGTAATAGTAGCCAGAACAATGTTAAAAGGACGGCACCGGCACCGGTACTGGACGGCACAAATGATCTTGTACTGTATACCTCAACTACTGTAATATAAACATGTAATAGTAGCCAGAACAATGTTAAAAGGACGGCACCGGTACCGGTACTGGACGGCACAAATGATCTTGTACTGTATACCTCAACTACTGTAATATAAACATGTAATAGTAGCCAGAACAATGTTAAAAGGACGGCACCGGTACCGGTACTGGACGGCACAAATGATCTTGTACTGTATACCTCAACTACTGTAATATAAACATGTAATAGTAGCCAGAACAATGTTAAAAGGACGGCAACGGTACCGGTACTGGACGGCACAAATGATCTTGTACTGTATACCTCAACTACTGTAATATAAACATGTAATAGTAGCCAGAACAATGTTAAAAGGACGGCACCGGCACCGGTACTGGACGGCACAAATGATCTTGTACTGTATACCTCAACTACTGTAATATAAACATGTAATAGTAGCCAGAACAATGTTAAAAGGACGGCACCGGTACCGGTACTGGACGGCACAAATGATCTTGTACTGTATACCTCAACTACTGTAATATAAACATGTAATAGTAGCCAGAACAATGTTAAAAGGACGGCACCGGCACCGGTACTGGACGGCACAAATGATCTTGTACTGTATACCTCAACTACTGTAATATAAACATGTAATAGTAGCCAGAACAATGTTAAAAGGACGGCACCGGTACCGGTACTGGACGGCACAAATGATCTTGTACTGTATACCTCAACTACTGTAATATAAACATGTAATAGTAGCCAGAACAATGTTAAAAGGACGGCACCGGTACCGGTACTGGACGGCACAAATGATCTTGTACTGTATACCTCAACTACTGTAATATAAACATGTAATAGTAGCCAGAACAATGTTAAAAGGACGGCACCGGTACTGGACGGCACAAATGATCTTGTACTGTATACCTCAACTACTGTAATATAAACATGTAATAGTAGCCAGAACAATGTTAAAAGGACGGCACCGGTACCGGTACTGGACGGCACAAATGATCTTGTACTGTATACCTCAACTACTGTAATATAAACATGTAATAGTAGCCAGAACAATGTTAAAAGGACGGCACCGGTACCGGTACTGGACGGCACAAATGATCTTGTACTGTATACCTCAACTACTGTAATATAAACATGTAATAGTAGCCAGAACAATGTTAAAAGGACGGCACCGGTACCGGTACTGGACGGCACAAATGATCTTGTACTGTATACCTCAACTACTGTAATATAAACATGTAATAGTAGCCAGAACAATGTTAAAAGGACGGCACCGGCACCGGTACTGGACGGCACAAATGATCTTGTACTGTATACCTCAACTACTGTAATATAAACATGTAATAGTAGCCAGAACAATGTTAAAAGGACGGCACCGGTACCGGTACTGGACGGCACAAATGATCTTGTACTGTATACCTCAACTACTGTAATATAAACATGTAATAGTAGCCAGAACAATGTTAAAAGGACGGCACCGGCACCGGTACTGGACGGCACAAATGATCTTGTACTGTATACCTCAACTACTGTAATATAAACATGTAATAGTAGCCAGAACAATGTTAAAAGGACGGCACCGGCACCGGTACTGGACGGCACAAATGATCTTGTACTGTATACCTCAACTACTGTAATATAAACATGTAATAGTAGCCAGAACAATGTTAAAAGGACGGCACCGGTACCGGTACTGGACGGCACAAATGATCTTGTACTGTATACCTCAACTACTGTAATATAAACATGTAATAGTAGCCAGAACAATGTTAAAAGGACGGCACCGGCACCGGTACTGGACGGCACAAATGATCTTGTACTGTATACCTCAACTACTGTAATATAAACATGTAATAGTAGCCAGAACAATGTTAAAAGGACGGCACCGGTACTGGACGGCACAAATGATCTTGTACTGTATACCTCAACTACTGTAATATAAACATGTAATAGTAGCCAGAACAATGTTAAAAGGACGGCACCGGCACCGGTACTGGACGGCACAAATGATCTTGTACTGTATACCTCAACTACTGTAATATAAACATGTAATAGTAGCCAGAACAATGTTAAAAGGACGGCACCGGCACCGGTACTGGACGGCACAAATGATCTTGTACTGTATACCTCAACTACTGTAATATAAACATGTAATAGTAGCCAGAACAATGTTAAAAGGACGGCACCGGTACCGGTACTGGACGGCACAAATGATCTTGTACTGTATACCTCAACTACTGTAATATAAACATGTAATAGTAGCCAGAACAATGTTAAAAGGACGGCACCGGTACTGGACGGCACAAATGATCTTGTACTGTATACCTCAACTACTGTAATATAAACATGTAATAGTAGCCAGAACAATGTTAAAAGGACGGCACCGGTACCGGTACTGGACGGCACAAATGATCTTGTACTGTATACCTCAACTACTGTAATATAAACATGTAATAGTAGCCAGAACAATGTTAAAAGGACGGCACCGGCACCGGTACTGGACGGCACAAATGATCTTGTACTGTATACCTCAACTACTGTAATATAAACATGTAATAGTAGCCAGAACAATGTTAAAAGGACGGCACCGGTACCGGTACTGGACGGCACAAATGATCTTGTACTGTATACCTCAACTACTGTAATATAAACATGTAATAGTAGCCAGAACAATGTTAAAAGGACGGCACCGGTACCGGTACTGGACGGCACAAATGATCTTGTACTGTATACCTCAACTACTGTAATATAAACATGTAATAGTAGCCAGAACAATGTTAAAAGGACGGCACCGGTACTGGACGGCACAAATGATCTTGTACTGTATACCTCAACTACTGTAATATAAACATGTAATAGTAGCCAGAACAATGTTAAAAGGACGGCACCGGTACCGGTACTGGACGGCACAAATGATCTTGTACTGTATACCTCAACTACTGTAATATAAACATGTAATAGTAGCCAGAACAATGTTAAAAGGACGGCACCGGCACCGGTACTGGACGGCACAAATGATCTTGTACTGTATACCTCAACTACTGTAATATAAACATGTAATAGTAGCCAGAACAATGTTAAAAGGACGGCACCGGCACCGGTACTGGACGGCACAAATGATCTTGTACTGTATACCTCAACTACTGTAATATAAACATGTAATAGTAGCCAGAACAATGTTAAAAGGACGGCACCGGTACCGGTACTGGACGGCACAAATGATCTTGTACTGTATACCTCAACTACTGTAATATAAACATGTAATAGTAGCCAGAACAATGTTAAAAGGACGGCACCGGCACCGGTACTGGACGGCACAAATGATCTTGTACTGTATACCTCAACTACTGTAATATAAACATGTAATAGTAGCCAGAACAATGTTAAAAGGACGGCACCGGTACCGGTACTGGACGGCACAAATGATCTTGTACTGTATACCTCAACTACTGTAATATAAACATGTAATAGTAGCCAGAACAATGTTAAAAGGACGGCACCGGCACCGGTACTGGACGGCACAAATGATCTTGTACTGTATACCTCAACTACTGTAATATAAACATGTAATAGTAGCCAGAACAATGTTAAAAGGACGGCACCGGTACTGGACGGCACAAATGATCTTGTACTGTATACCTCAACTACTGTAATATAAACATGTAATAGTAGCCAGAACAATGTTAAAAGGACGGCACCGGCACCGGTACTGGACGGCACAAATGATCTTGTACTGTATACCTCAACTACTGTAATATAAACATGTAATAGTAGCCAGAACAATGTTAAAAGGACGGCACCGGCACCGGTACTGGACGGCACAAATGATCTTGTACTGTATACCTCAACTACTGTAATATAAACATGTAATAGTAGCCAGAACAATGTTAAAAGGACGGCACCGGTACTGGACGGCACAAATGATCTTGTACTGTATACCTCAACTACTGTAATATAAACATGTAATAGTAGCCAGAACAATGTTAAAAGGACGGCACCGGCACCGGTACTGGACGGCACAAATGATCTTGTACTGTATACCTCAACTACTGTAATATAAACATGTAATAGTAGCCAGAACAATGTTAAAAGGACGGCCCCGGCACCGGTACTGGACGGCACAAATGATCTTGTACTGTATACCTCAACTACTGTAATATAAACATGTAATAGTAGCCAGAACAATGTTAAAAGGACGGCACCGGCACCGGTACTGGACGGCACAAATGATCTTGTACTGTATACCTCAACTACTGTAATATAAACATGTAATAGTAGCCAGAACAATGTTAAAAGGACGGCACCGGCACCGGTACTGGACGGCACAAATGATCTTGTACTGTATACCTCAACTACTGTAATATAAACATGTAATAGTAGCCAGAACAATGTTAAAAGGACGGCACCGGTACTGGACGGCACAAATGATCTTGTACTGTATACCTCAACTACTGTAATATAAACATGTAATAGTAGCCAGAACAATGTTAAAAGGACGGCACCGGTACTGGACGGCACAAATGATCTTGTACTGTATACCTCAACTACTGTAATATAAACATGTAATAGTAGCCAGAACAATGTTAAAAGGACGCACCGGCACCGGTACTGGACGGCACAAATGATCTTGTACTGTATACCTCAACTACTGTAATATAAACATGTAATAGTAGCCAGAACAATGTTAAAAGGACGGCACCGGCACCGGTACTGGACGGCACAAATGATCTTGTACTGTATACCTCAACTACTGTAATATAAACATGTAATAGTAGCCAGAACAATGTTAAAAGGACGGCACCGGTACTGGACGGCACAAATGATCTTGTACTGTATACCTCAACTACTGTAATATAAACATGTAATAGTAGCCAGAACAATGTTAAAAGGACGGCACCGGCACCGGTACTGGACGGCACAAATGATCTTGTACTGTATACCTCAACTACTGTAATAAACATGTAATAGTAGCCAGAACAATGTTAAAAGGACGGCACCGGCACCGGTACTGGACGGCACAAATGATCTTGTACTGTATACCTCAACTACTGTAATATAAACATGTAATAGTAGCCAGAACAATGTTAAAAGGACGGCACCGGCACCGGTACTGGACGGCACAAATGATCTTGTACTGTATACCTCAACTACTGTAATATAAACATGTAATAGTAGCCAGAACAATGTTAAAAGGACGGCACCGGTACTGGACGGCACAAATGATCTTGTACTGTATACCTCAACTACTGTAATATAAACATGTAATAGTAGCCAGAACAATGTTAAAAGGACGGCACCGGCACCGGTACTGGACGGCACAAATGATCTTGTACTGTATACCTCAACTACTGTAATATAAACATGTAATAGTAGCCAGAACAATGTTAAAAGGACGCAACCGGCACCGGTACTGGACGGCACAAATGATCTTGTACTGTATACCTCAACTACTGTAATATAAACATGTAATAGTAGCCAGAACAATGTTAAAAGGACGGCACCGGCACCGGTACTGGACGGCACAAATGATCTTGTACTGTATACCTCAACTACTGTAATATAAACATGTAATAGTAGCCAGAACAATGTTAAAAGGACGGCACCGGCACCGGTACTGGACGGCACAAATGATCTTGTACTGTATACCTCAACTACTGTAATATAAACATGTAATAGTAGCCAGAACAATGTTAAAAGGACGGCACCGGCACCGGTACTGGACGGCACAAATGATCTTGTACTGTATACCTCAACTACTGTAATATAAACATGTAGTAGCCAGAACAATGTTAAAAGGACACACCGGTACTGGACGGCACAAATGATCTTGTACTGTATACCTCAACTACTGTAATATAAACATGTAATAGTAGCCAGAACAATGTTAAAAGGACGGCACCGGCACCGGTACTGGACGGCACAAATGATCTTGTACTGTATACCTCAACTACTGTAATATAAACATGTAATAGTAGCCAGAACAATGTTAAAAGGACCGCACCGGCACCGGTACTGGACGGCACAAATGATCTTGTACTGTATACCTCAACTACTGTAATATAAACATGTAATAGTAGCCAGAACAATGTTAAAAGGACGGCACCGGCACCGGTACTGGACGGCACAAATGATCTTGTACTGTATACCTCAACTACTGTAATATAAACATGTAATAGTAGCCAGAACAATGTTAAAAGGACGGCACCGGCACCGGTACTGGACGGCACAAATGATCTTGTACTGTATACCTCAACTACTGTAATATAAACATGTAATAGTAGCCAGAACAATGTTAAAAGGACGGCACCGGCACCGGTACTGGACGGCACAAATGATCTTGTACTGTATACCTCAACTACTGTAATATAAACATGTAATAGTAGCCAGAACAATGTTAAAAGGACGGCACCGGCACCGGTACTGGACGGCACAAATGATCTTGTACTGTATACCTCAACTACTGTAATATAAACATGTAATAGTAGCCAGAACAATGTTAAAAGGACGGCACCGGCACCGGTACTGGACGGCACAAATGATCTTGTACTGTATACCTCAACTACTGTAATATAAACATGTAATAGTAGCCAGAACAATGTTAAAAGGACGGCACCGGCACCGGTACTGGACGGCACAAATGATCTTGTACTGTATACCTCAACTACTGTAATATAAACATGTAATAGTAGCCAGAACAATGTTAAAAGGACGGCACCGGCACCGGTACTGGACGGCACAAATGATCTTGTACTGTATACCTCAACTACTGTAATATAAACATGTAATAGTAGCCAGAACAATGTTAAAAGGACGGCACCGGTACTGGACGGCACAAATGATCTTGTACTGTATACCTCAACTACTGTAATATAAACATGTAATAGTAGCCAGAACAATGTTAAAAGGACGGCACCGGCACCGGTACTGGACGGCACAAATGATCTTGTACTGTATACCTCAACTACTGTAATATAAACATGTAATAGTAGCCAGAACAATGTTAAAAGGATGGTACGGCACCGGTACTGGACGGCACAAATGATCTTGTACTGTATACCTCAACTACTGTAATATAAACATGTAATAGTAGCCAGAACAATGTTAAAAGGACGGCACCGGCACCGGTACTGGACGGCACAAATGATCTTGTACTGTATACCTCAACTACTGTAATATAAACATGTAATAGTAGCCAGAACAATGTTAAAAGGACGGCACCGGCACCGGTACTGGACGGCACAAATGATCTTGTACTGTATACCTCAACTACTGTAATATAAACATGTAATAGTAGCCAGAACAATGTTAAAAGGACGGCACCGGCACCGGTACTGGACGGCACAAATGATCTTGTACTGTATACCTCAACTACTGTAATATAAACATGTAATAGTAGCCAGAACAATGTTAAAAGGACGGCACCGGCACCGGTACTGGACGGCACAAATGATCTTGTACTGTATACCTCAACTACTGTAATATAAACATGTAATAGTAGCCAGAACAATGTTAAAAGGACGGCACCGGCACCGGTACTGGACGGCACAAATGATCTTGTACTGTATACCTCAACTACTGTAATATAAACATGTAATAGTAGCCAGAACAATGTTAAAAGGACGGCACCGGCACCGGTACTGGACGGCACAAATGATCTTGTACTGTATACCTCAACTACTGTAATATAAACATGTAATAGTAGCCAGAACAATGTTAAAAGGACGGCACCGGCACCGGTACTGGACGGCACAAATGATCTTGTACTGTATACCTCAACTACTGTAATATAAACATGTAATAGTAGCCAGAACAATGTTAAAAGGACGGCACCGGCACCGGTACTGGACGGCACAAATGATCTTGTACTGTATACCTCAACTACTGTAATATAAACATGTAATAGTAGCCAGAACAATGTTAAAAGGACGGCACCGGTACTGGACGGCACAAATGATCTTGTACTGTATACCTCAACTACTGTAATATAAACATGTAATAGTAGCCAGAACAATGTTAAAAGGTCTGGGCCGGCAACGGTACTGGACGGCACAAATGATCTTGTACTGTATACCTCAACTACTGTAATATAAACATGTAATAGTAGCCAGAACAATGTTAAAAGGACGGCACCGGCACCGGTACTGGACGGCACAAATGATCTTGTACTGTATACCTCAACTACTGTAATATAAACATGTAATAGTAGCCAGAACAATGTTAAAAGGACGCCACCGGCACCGGTACTGGACGGCACAAATGATCTTGTACTGTATACCTCAACTACTGTAATATAAACATGTAATAGTAGCCAGAACAATGTTAAAAGGACGGCACCGGCACCGGTACTGGACGGCACAAATGATCTTGTACTGTATACCTCAACTACTGTAATATAAACATGTAATAGTAGCCAGAACAATGTTAAAAGGACGGCACCGGCACCGGTACTGGACGGCACAAATGATCTTGTACTGTATACCTCAACTACTGTAATATAAACATGTAATAGTAGCCAGAACAATGTTAAAAGGACGGCACCGGCACCGGTACTGGACGGCACAAATGATCTTGTACTGTATACCTCAACTACTGTAATATAAACATGTAATAGTAGCCAGAACAATGTTAAAAGGACGCCGGCACCGGTACTGGACGGCACAAATGATCTTGTACTGTATACCTCAACTACTGTAATATAAACATGTAATAGTAGCCAGAACAATGTTAAAAGGACGGCACCGGCACCGGTACTGGACGGCACAAATGATCTTGTACTGTATACCTCAACTACTGTAATATAAACATGTAATAGTAGCCAGAACAATGTTAAAAGGACGGCACCGGCACCGGTACTGGACGGCACAAATGATCTTGTACTGTATACCTCAACTACTGTAATATAAACATGTAATAGTAGCCAGAACAATGTTAAAAGGACGGCACCGGCACGGGTACTGGACGGCACAAATGATCTTGTACTGTATACCTCAACTACCGTAATATAAACATGTAATAGTAGCCAGAACAATGTTAAAAGGACGGCACCGGTACTGGACGGCACAAATGATCTTGTACTGTATACCTCAACTACTGTAATATATACATGTAATAGTAGCCAGAACAATGTTAAAAGGACGGCACCGGTACCGGTACTGGACGGCACAAATGATCTTGTACTGTATACCTCAACTACTGTAATATAAACATGTAATAGTAGCCAGAACAATGTTAAAAGGACGGCACCGGCACCGGTACTGGACGGCACAAATGATCTTGTACTGTATACCTCAACTACTGTAATATAAACATGTAATAGTAGCCAGAACAATGTTAAAAGGACGGCACCGGCACCGGTACTGGACGGCACAAATGATCTTGTACTGTATACCTCAACTACTGTAATATAAACATGTAATAGTAGCCAGAACAATGTTAAAAGGACGGCACCGGCACCGGTACTGGACGGCACAAATGATCTTGTACTGTATACCTCAACTACTGTAATATAAACATGTAATAGTAGCCAGAACAATGTTAAAAGGACGGCACCGGTACTGGACGGCACAAATGATCTTGTACTGTATACCTCAACTACTGTAATATAAACATGTAATAGTAGCCAGAACAATGTTAAAAGGACGGCACCGGTACTGGACGGCACAAATGATCTTGTACTGTATACCTCAACTACTGTAATATAAACATGTAATAGTAGCCAGAACAATGTTAAAAGGACGCCACCGGCACCGGTACTGGACGGCACAAATGATCTTGTACTGTATACCTCAACTACTGTAATAAACATGTAATAGTAGCCAGAACAATGTTAAAAGGACGGCACCGGCACCGGTACTGGACGGCACAAATGATCTTGTACTGTATACCTCAACTACTGTAATATAAACATGTAATAGTAGCCAGAACAATGTTAAAAGGACGGCCACCGGTACTGGACGGCACAAATGATCTTGTACTGTATACCTCAACTACTGTAATATAAACATGTAATAGTAGCCAGAACAATGTTAAAAGGACGGCACCGGCACCGGTACTGGACGGCACAAATGATCTTGTACTGTATACCTCAACTACTGTAATATAAACATGTAATAGTAGCCAGAACAATGTTAAAAGGACGGCACCGGCACCGGTACTGGACGGCACAAATGATCTTGTACTGTATACCTCAACTACTGTAATATAAACATGTAATAGTAGCCAGAACAATGTTAAAAGGACGGCACCGGTACCGGTACTGGACGGCACAAATGATCTTGTACTGTATACCTCAACTACTGTAATATAAACATGTAATAGTAGCCAGAACAATGTTAAAAGGACGGCACCGGTACTGGACGGCACAAATGATCTTGTACTGTATACCTCAACTACTGTAATATAAACATGTAATAGTAGCCAGAACAATGTTAAAAGGACGGCACCGGCACCGGTACTGGACGGCACAAATGATCTTGTACTGTATACCTCAACTACTGTAATATAAACATGTAATAGTAGCCAGAACAATGTTAAAAGGACGGCACCGGCACCGGTACTGGACGGCACAAATGATCTTGTACTGTATACCTCAACTACTGTAATATAAACATGTAATAGTAGCCAGAACAATGTTAAAAGGACGGCACCGGTACTGGACGGCACAAATGATCTTGTACTGTATACCTCAACTACTGTAATATAAACATGTAATAGTAGCCAGAACAATGTTAAAAGGACGGCACAGGCACCGGTACTGGACGGCACAAATGATCTTGTACTGTATACCTCAACTACTGTAATATAAACATGTAATAGTAGCCAGAACAATGTTAAAAGGACGGCACCGGTACCGGTACCGGTACTGGACGGCACAAATTATCTTGTACTGTATACCTCAACTACTGTAATATAAACATGTAATAGTAGCCAGAACAATGTTAAAAGGACGGCACCGGCACCGGTACTGGACGGCACAAATGATCTTGTACTGTATACCTCAACTACTGTAATATAAACATGTAATAGTAGCCAGAACAATGTTAAAAGGACGGCACCGGCACCGGTACTGGACGGCACAAATGATCTTGTACTGTATACCTCAACTACTGTAATATAAACATGTAATAGTAGCCAGAACAATGTTAAAAGGACGCACCGGCACCGGTACTGGACGGCACAAATGATCTTGTACTGTATACCTCAACTACTGTAATATAAACATGTAATAGTAGCCAGAACAATGTTAAAAGGACGGCACCGGCACCGGTACTGGACGGCACAAATGATCTTGTACTGTATACCTCAACTACTGTAATATAAACATGTAATAGTAGCCAGAACAATGTTAAAAGGACGGCACCGGCACCGGTACTGGACGGCACAAATGATCTTGTACTGTATACCTCAACTACTGTAATATAAACATGTAATAGTAGCCAGAACAATGTTAAAAGGACGGCACCGGTACTGGACGGCACAAATGATCTTGTACTGTATACCTCAACTACTGTAATATAAACATGTAATAGTAGCCAGAACAATGTTAAAAGGACGGCACCGGCACCGGTACTGGACGGCACAAATGATCTTGTACTGTATACCTCAACTACTGTAATATAAACATGTAATAGTAGCCAGAACAATGTTAAAAGGACGGCACCGGCACCGGTACTGGACGGCACAAATGATCTTGTACTGTATACCTCAACTACTGTAATATAAACATGTAATAGTAGCCAGAACAATGTTAAAAGGACGGCACCGGCACCGGTACTGGACGGCACAAATGATCTTGTACTGTATACCTCAACTACTGTAATATAAACATGTAATAGTAGCCAGAACAATGTTAAAAGGACGGCACCGGCACCGGTACTGGACGGCACAAATGATCTTGTACTGTATACCTCAACTACTGTAATATAAACATGTAATAGTAGCCAGAACAATGTTAAAAGGACGGCACCGGCACCGGTACTGGACGGCACAAATGATCTTGTACTGTATACCTCAACTACTGTAATATAAACATGTAATAGTAGCCAGAACAATGTTAAAAGGACGGCACCGGCACCGGTACTGGACGGCACAAATGATCTTGTACTGTATACCTCAACTACTGTAATATAAACATGTAATAGTAGCCAGAACAATGTTAAAAGGACGGCACCGGTACCGGTACTGGACGGCACAAATGATCTTGTACTGTATACCTCAACTACTGTAATATAAACATGTAATAGTAGCCAGAACAATGTTAAAAGGCCGGCACCGGTACTGGACGGCACAAATGATCTTGTACTGTATACCTCAACTACTGTAATATAAACATGTACTAGTAGCC
>CM064542.1:19415197-19440187 GCA_032716605.1 Paralithodes platypus | reverse complement strand
AAAACAAAAATGTTGAGATACGCAGAATTAGGCTTCCAGGGGCGATAGCCTAACCAAAAGTTTTTTTTAAAAATTGAAATACGCAATAATAGGCTACCAGCGTTGAATAGCCTAACCGAATATAATAAAATTGAAATTCGCAGAAATAGGCTACCAGGTGTGATAACCTAACCTTAAACAAATATATGTATAACAGAGAGAGAGAGAGAGAGAGAGAGAGAGAGAGAGAGAGAGAGAGAGAGAGAGAGAGAGAGAGAGTGAAAGTGAGAGTGAGTGTGAGTGAGAGAGAGACAGCCTTGTAATTCTTTCAGGTCTACTCATCCTTTAGGTTTTTTCCTGTCTTGATTGTGTGTGTGTGTGTGACTGTACGAGAGAGAGAGAGAGAGAGAGAGAGAGAGAGAGAGAGAGAGAGAGACAGCCTTGTAATTCTTCCAGGTCTACTCATCCTTTAGGTTTTTTCCTGTCCTTCCCAACCTTGCTCCCTTCCCCTGCTTGCCCTCACCCCCCCCCCCCTTCTCTCTCTCTCTTTCTCTCTCTCTCTCTCTCTCTCTCTCTCTCTCTCTCTCTCTCTCTCTCTCTGTGAACGACGTTAACTTGTAATGTTCTCGAGAAACTAAAGCCGGTATCACACGATCGCTTTTTCCCTCAACATTTATCCTCAACACTGGTCTGGCAGCTTATGAGGTAAAGATTCAATATATTTCTGTCACCTAAATTCATCTATCATCAGTCTAGTTTCCGATACCAGTGCAAAATATTCCTGAAATGTTGCCAGGAAAATGTTGATCATCAAATGTTGAGTATAAAAGCTCTCGTGTGATACCAGCATAACCCCTTCTGTACCGGCGATGTCCTTTTAACTTTCTTCTGGCTACTATTAGACGATTTAATTCAACATAATATTATAAAGGGTCCCCAGCAATTAACAGACTTCGACCTATCCCCCTTTAACCCTTTAAACTACCATAGCTCCTTCTTAAGCTGCACAAAATCGTCTAATTATAGCTAGAATAATATGAAAAAGACGTCGTCGGTACGGAAGGGGTTAACTGAATTGTCTGTAATGATGCTAAGGCGAGTACAATATGCCCACGTTCCACCTGACCAAGCAAGTGAGATTCTGTGGCCAATTTCTACTGATTTATTGTATCACTAACAGTTAAGGGGCTAGTGTTTTTTTTTTTTTTTTTTTTTTTATTCAGGTATTCATTAATTTTTTAGTTTACTCGCTAGACCTCCATCAAGCTTACAATTACATCCCCTAAACCCCCTTGCAAGATAAATTTGTACATTTTTCGGTAGAAAATGTTTCCTTTAAAAAATTACAGGCTTGCTATCGCTCGCCAGGAAAAAATCGACACCTAAATGGCACGAGAAGTCTTAAAAATTACAACGAAATGGGTCGAAAGATGTTAAAATCGCCAAACTAATGGGCCGAACGTCCTAAAATTATAAAACTAATATGCTAAACATTAGGAAGCAGGGGGTCCAGAAAAATCGACTACTAGCCCCTTCTTAATGCTTCGTAATGTGTTATTGTTTGCCTGCCTTCACTTTGTGGGGCGGTAAATAAAGGTTATTATGTCAAGTCTCTCCCCTGGCATCCATCTCTCTCTCACTCTCTCTCTCTCTCCCCCCTTCACCAACAAGATCCACTTTTTTGTTGTGTCTTCCTTTTATAACTTAGTAATCGTATTCTTCAGTGTGGCCTTCGTAGCATACACACTTTTTCACTTCATTCTCATTCTCTCTCTCTCTCTCTCTCTCTCTCTCTCTCATCCCCTATATTTATATTTTGTTATTTTTAGATATACATTCATATATATTATTTTTGTTGTTCCTTTCTGCAAGTTGACCTTTTAGTTTACTTCTTTATCAGTTTAGTGGAGAGACAGAGATAGATAGAGAGAGAGAGAGAGAGAGAGAGAGAGAGAGAGAGAGAGAGAGAGAGAGAGAGAGAGAGAGAGAGAGAGAGCGTCTTCTGGTTTAACGCTATCTGATCCGACGTCTTCGGGGTATTATAATCGTTTTAATTAGTGTTGAGGATTATGCTTGCTTTTGCCATTTTCGAGTAATGTGTTATAGTTTGTCCTTCAAACTAACAGATGGCCACTCAGACCTCCTTCAATTAACCAGTACTTGCGAGTTTCAGGCTATAAAGAAGTTGGAGCTGTAGATATTGATATTTAGCAGAATTATAAACGTTATGTGAGTTTGTGATGGTTAGAAAGCTTGCTATATTTGTTTTTTTGTATTTATATATGCAAGGCAACCATCCTTCTGCTAAATAACGATGTAAACAAACTCCAATTTCCTTACAGAACGAAACTCGCAAGTGGTCAATTGAAACTGTACATTTTTAGATAGAACAATGTCGAAGGGCGAATTCTTGTAAATTACATTCATCTAAGTTACAGGCTCGCTATCGCTCGCCCAGAAAAAAATATGGACTCCTAAATGTAGTGAAGCGTCGTATTATCACCAAACTTATGGGGTGAAAAGTCTTAAAATCTCCAAACTAATGGAGCATAACCGAGAAAATCCAAAATATCTTCCCTCGGATCAAATAAGGTTAATCTTCTGGACTCAAATTCTGAGCATTACGTCATCCTATACAGAGGTTGAGGTCCGGATACCGTGTTAATGGCCTCAATATCTGTGCAGCTTACAGTATATATCCATCACACACACACACACACACACACACACACTCACTCTATCTTTCCATTTCCCCTTCATTCATTCCTTCTTCCCTCTATCCCTCCCAAGGCGACCTAGTTCTCCAAACCAGTACCTAGCTGGCAATACGTGTGTGAGGGAAGATAGCAGAACTGGCTAGGACCTGGGATAAAGAGCTCTACCGAAACAAAAGAGATTTCACTAGGCAAAAGAGCTCGGGTTGGGATGAAGAGCCTATTCAAGATCAAAAGCATAGGTTAGTTGACAGAAATAACAAGTCAGGTCAGGTCAGGTGAATGTAGGTGATTAATGCCTGTTGCAACGGCCACCCTAGCTAAGTGTAATGTGTGAACTGCATGTTGAATGTTAATGTACTGTTGGAGTGTGTATTGCATTAAAATCTGAATGTTGGAGTAGAGCTTTGGAGCTGATAACGATTCTAGCTAAAGAGTGATGAGAGCTGGGATAAAGAGTGTTGAATTGAAGAGAGCTGATGATAGTTTACAGAGATGATGATAGTATAAAGAGTTGATGGTAGTATAAAGAGTTGATGGTAGTATAAAGAGTTGATGGTAGTATAAAGAGTTGATGGTAGTATAAAGAGTTGTATGGTAGCATAAAGAGTTGATGGTAGTATAAAGAGTTGATGATAATATTGGGAGGTTTGACGTACCTCCCAACCTACCAAATAGGAAAACCTACTATTTGGTAGTAGTCTTGGAAAATCCAACGTCAAGGCTATTAACCTAATTGCAATGACGACTTGTCTATTTTGACTGCTATGTCGTCACTCCAACTGCGGTTAAAAAGAAAACGTCTAGAGTCTACTCCTTATCTTGCTCTAGAAGACGTTGTACATTAACCAAAACTACCACCGAAGGTGAAAAAAGCATAGAAGAGAAGAAAAAGGGGTTTACCTTAGTTACCGCTTAAGGCCCATCCCGTGTTCCATCATGTGCAGATCCCTGTCGAACGTGCGCATGAGCGACCCTCTCTTGTCATCACATCTCACGTCAGCAGAAGAACGCGGATGGGCAAGGGTCCGGCGTGAGGGAGGGTATTATGTACGTTGGATTTTCCAAGACTACTACCAAATAGTAGGTTTTCCTATTTGGTAGGTTGGGAGGTACGTCAAACCTCCCAATTTGTTAGTAGTCTTGGCAAATCCAACGTCAAGGCTGCATAACAAATAGGAGGAGGACATCCAAGCCCAACATACCAAAAAAAACAATGCATAAAACAAAATTATGAATGACAAAGACACAATTTAAATAAGAGAGTTTAATAAAAGAGTGAAAAACTGAGGAGTAGCTAAACAGAACAGTTTTAACACATGCCCGTCATTCATAGTAATGCAAAAACATAGACCTGTCTTAAACCAAAAAGGTACCGTACCCAAAATCCCTTTTCTTCCAAAACCAACAAAAACACTGAACACAATAACAAAACACAATTTTCAATGTGGCAAAAACACTTATGTACTGTAACAATACATAATCCCAAACTTGCAATCAAGTGTTGCAAACCCGTACTCCCCCCCCCCCCCCTTTGTCAAAGAAAATAAAGGAAAAGAACGAGGGACAAGGGGGGAAGACCAGGTATCTTCGCCAGAGCACGAGGAAACACGACCCCCGAGAGCCATCACCGGCCGAGGGGGTCGAACACTGGACATGGAGAGGTAGGAGGAGATGAAGGAAGTGATAGAAGACCACAAAACCACTGAGGCGATGTCAGGTAAGGATCGACGTTGCAGGAACCGGAAGGAGGCAGCAAAGGATCGCACATCGTGCGCAGAACCCTTACAAACAGGGTGACTGGCACGAATGGGCCGACAAATGTGGCGTCCCATCTGCACCTACGAGAGCCTCCCACCTGTCCGAGGAGACACCCACACAGCAGTACCCGAAGGCGGCGCCACAGACACAACAGAGGAGTGCAAGGCTGACACCGGGCACAACACATGGCGAGTATACCCACGCTGGAAAGCCTGGACGGTGAAAGGCTGGAAAACGTGGGTCTCCCTCTCATTCGTGGCAACAAAATGAGGGGAGGAGGCAAACGTGACGCCATGCAAGGACGGGGAGAATCGCACGCAGACCCGGGGCCGTGACAATGCCGCTAGTGCAGACGCCCGAACCCCAGCGGGGAGAGCGACAAGGAAGAGCGTACGCCCGAGCAACGGAACCGGTGTAGCGGCCCGTGTATACGTGGGTGAAGCCAGAAGGTCCAGAGCCCGCCCCAGATCCCACCGTGGAGGGACCTGGCGCGGAGGCGGGCGTTCCCGGAAGGCAGCCGTCATGAAGGAAACCAGCTCCTGCGGCGGAACGACCAGCCCAGCGACGGACTCAAAGACCCCCCGGACGGCAGACAAGTGGTTACGTACAGCGTCGACGGGAAAGTGACGTGTACGGAAGAGGTGAAACAAGGAGTGGAGGACGAGGGAAGGAGAGCCAACTGGCTGGCGAGTGTCCCGTATCCACCTAGTAAAAGACCTCCAGCGGGACCCGTAAGGCCCCCAAGGAGAAGTCGGCCAGGAACGCTTCAGGAAGTCAGGCAGGTCCCGGCCGTGGACTGAACATCCTCATGAACATCCACGATGCGAAGGCCAACGAGGTCCGCAGGGCCCCAACCTAGCGCAAGTGGAAGTCGGAGACAGGTAGAGGGACCGGACTCGGGCACCACCGCGTCAACTGGGCGTACCAAGCCCGTGCCGGCCACAGAGGCGCGAGGAGCCAGATGCTGCCGCGGTACAGCCGCAGCCTCGTGAGGACGTTGCACAGCAACAGTGCGTCTGGAGGCGGAAATATGTATATCGACTGCCACCTGTTCCAGTCTACCATGAAAGCGTCCGGACCCCCTCCGGAGTGCGAGGCCGGAGGGAGAGGTACCGAGGCAACTGGCGCGGCACCTCCGATGCGAACAAGGCGACCTCGTCGAACACAGTCCGTTGCATTGCCCATTCGACAAGAACGCCCTGTCTTCTCGACAGGGCGTCCGCCCATAGGGTGGCAGGCCCAGGCAGGGAGGAGGCATGCAGAGAGAAGGTGTGTCGGTCCGCAAGGAAGAACAACTTCACCGAGAACCCCAATAGAGTCAATGACCTGGAGGACCCCCGCTTTAGGAAACAGTGGACAGCTGTCTGAGTGTCCATCCCGAAGGCCACCGACTTTCCCCGAAGGGCCAGCGCGTGGGCCCTCAGGAAGAACAAAGGAACCAACAGTTCGAGGGCATAGACGGGTAAGGGGCGTGAGTCCCACCTATCCGCCGGGAAGTTGACGGCCCAGGTTGGACGGGTAACCGCACCCTACCACGCTCGACGCATCTGTGTCTACCAAGATCGTCGGCGGGGGGGGCGGTCCAGGGCACAGCCACAGAGAGTGTGCCCCGAGCAACCCAGTGTCCGAAGTGTCCGCGAAAGGCACGCGGGAGCGGCAGGAGCCGATCCATAATGGTCAACGGAAACACCTCGGTGCCCATGAGGAGGAGGCGGCATAGCCGGAAGCTCCCTAAGGGAATGGGCAGAGCGGCCCAATGCAGCGAACCCACTAACGAGTCCCAGAGCCACCCCGGGAGGTAGACCGAGTGCAACACGGCAAAGACCTTCCGCCGAATGTGCACCGCGTCCGGCAGGCCCTGGGTCACCGGAGCGCCGGACAAAACCCAGGCGAGACCGACCCATGGCACGACACGCGACGGGGTCAAGCGTGACTTGGGAACATCGACGGGGAACCCTAACTGTGCGACGTGGCGAACGACTGTGAGGGCGTCGCGTACGCACAGTCCGAAGGCTTCGGAAACTATCAACCAATCGGCCAAGGAAAACAGGAGCTGGAGCCCGCTCCTGAGGAGAGGACCCAGAGCCTGTCCCACCAGTTCGGAGAAGATCCGCGGCGCGATGTGGAGACCGAAGGGAAGGCCGGCGAACAGGAACACATGATCGGAAGTCCAAACGGCCAAGAATCGCTGGAATCGAGGATGGAGAGGAACGAGCCAAGACGCAGCCTGGAGGGCCAGCGACACTACCCACGACAGAGGGCGCAGGGCCAGGCGTACCTGGGGTACCGGCAGCATCCGAAACCGTGTGTGCACGATGCGCCCGGTGAGGGCCAACATAGCCACCACCGGGCGCATCGCGGCGCAGTTCTACTCCGGTACCAGAAATACACGGGAGAGGAAAACCGGGTGACCGGCGGTCAACTCCCTCGACGATACCCTGCCCGTGCATGGATGTGAACACGTGGGCCACCTCTGAAGAGATGGGCCGGCGTCGGTGACAAGAGCGGAGTGGGGGTCTGGACGTCCACCTCCAGGTGAGACCCCTCCGCGCAATCCGCCGCCCCGAACGTCCCTCGCGGCCACCGAGGGGCGCAAGGGCGAAAACAACCCACGGGAGCTCCCGAGAGGAAGGGAGCGACCCAGGCGGCCAGGCGAGAAGGAGAACAAGGAGACCGACCCAGAGAACCTACACATTGTTTTGACGTGGAGGTACCCCCGGTACGGTCCGTGCGGGCATGAGCGCCACGTTGACCACCTCTACCCCCCCCCAGTGGCGTCACCAGGGTTAAAAATTTTGGGGGGCTGTAGCCCTGGCATAGATAGGTGGGTGGGTGGCGAGCGAAGCGAGCCTGAGCAGCTGGGGGGTCCGGGGGGGCGCTGTAAGCCCCCCCGTAATTTTTTTAAATTTGAGCAGTTTCTGGGGCCTTTTTGAGGCCTAAAAATGTGTATAAGTAAGAAACATATGACACATAAATATTGATGAGCCTGATACCAGTCATCAGTCAGTAAGTTACAATGCCAATGGTAATTGTAGGGTATAAAGCCTATGTGCACAGAATAGTTTTTTCTTCATTTACTATCATACTATAGTCCATTCATTATAGGTAGGCCAGAAATTGTGACCTCTAACCTTTGTAATTCGCTAAATGGGTAGAGCAAATGGGTTGTAAATGTCCATACTTATTACCTGGCTGACCCTTCCCAAAGGTAGAAATATTAGCTTGATTACTCCAGTCTTTCCTTAGGTATAGAGGTAAGTGGTCTAGATGTTTCGCCTACTTATAATGAATATACTTTAGTTTGTAACGATTTCTTAGCATATTAAATTGGATAATTTGATGAACTTTTATTATTGTACCATTATATAGATTTAATTGGCAAGATTGTTCTTCCATTATTGTGATAGAAAAACAAAACAGTTCACTTAAAACAAAAAAGTATAATTTATTAACTCCAAATCATAAAGCAATTACTTTAGATAAGCCTATTGATAAAATACAAGATTACAAACACTTGTTATTCTATAAAACTGATATCCTTTCAAAGTTTCATATAGTGACATGGCCTAATGGTATGTAGATATGTGTCTTTTATTTCACAATTTAATATAAATAATATATTATATTGTAAATATATAATAAGTCTCATAAAAACAATACATATTGCATTTATATTTCCATTAATTTCAATAAATATAACGGCTCAAGCTTCAAAGAAAACCAAGCTTGGTGAAAATATAGGGGAAACTTATTAACTTACTAATATTACTATTAAGATTTGAGTCATAGCCATAGGTTTATATAAATTGTGAATAAATATTCACATTACATAAACACTTCGTATTTAACACCTTACGAGCGGCCTATGCGGTTTATTTATGTGTACCGCCCAGCGGGGTGTTTTTAGCCAAAATAGGGCTGTTTACGTGATCATTTTCATGCCTAAATAAGACCCAGAACGTAAAACAAGTATCTATCCCTGAAAGGGCATAAACAGAGTTTCGAATGACACCATAACGATCCTTGTATGATGGATAGTTTTCTTGCAATAACCGTGCAACGCGAGTGCAAAAAGCAGGTAATTCGGTACTTTCGGTACATAATTGAGTATGTAGCGAGTGAGAGAGGGAGGAGGGAGCTGAGATTTGTGTCAGTAGGTTCGCCGCGGTGGTCTGGAGCAGTCATACGCTCGCTAGTCTCCTGCCACCACTTGTCTCTCTCTCTCAGCCACATTACGTGCTGAAATTGCCACTCGATCTATGTCGAGCGCCGCCACATAGTCCAGCTTTATTTAACTCGACTTAAGTGGTGAGCCGCTTTTTAAGGGTTAACCTATATGGATCAATTAATAAAAAGTAGATTGGGGGGGGGGGTTGGATGCAGGGCTAGTGAATGTGGTGAAGGTTTTGCATTATTTATTATTTAATTTTTATTTATTTATTTTAATTACTTCTGGCAGTTTTGGGGTTTGCATTTTTTTGGGGGGCTGAGTCCTTGATTTAGGTGGGCTAAGCCCCCCTAAGCCCCCCCTAGTGACGCCACTGCCCCCCCCCCCCAACTTCGTCGAAAAGGGCAGGCCAACCTAACCCCTGGCCGTCGCGGGGCCGACCCCGGCGAAGGCCGGCCGGAAGTGGAAGGCCGGCCAGCCCCGACACGGCGGGGATGAAAAGGGGGCAAGAACAGAAGGGCGAGGCGGAACTGACGCACTGGCCTGTAACGTCCCTGTCCTGCGCCCGTGCATGGCGGCAGCACTTGCAGCAGCACCTCGAAGAGGACCGGCAGAAGGACGGGACTGAGAAGACCCCGCTCGCGACACAGCGCGTCGTTGCGTGACGTAAGCAGGGTCCGCCGATAGAGAAGCGTAGCGGACCCAAGCATCCCGCGCAAAAAAGCCCCGACGGAGAGAGCGCAGAGTACAACAAACCCTGACGAATATCCAAGGGGGCTGTCCGGCAGAACGAGGACCATACCGTCCGGCGTTGCCGAGGTGCCACGCACAAAACCGCCTTCAGCTCGGGAACCAAAGACACCGCGAGCCGAAGGGGGATCCGCCGAACGCGGCCCAAACCCTCGCGAAGATCGCCTGGTGCAGACGCCGCGAGAAGCCGCAGGTGGTGAACAGAAGTCTGGAGGGAACCAAAAGACAAGAGAAGAAGTTCGGCACCCACCGCCGCAAGGGAAAAACCCTGTCGACAGAGGACTGAACTGGGAGAGAGAAGAACAGGGTAGCAAGAGAACAAAGTTCAAGAACGGGCGCGCTGAACCAGGACCAGAACGCGTCGTCCAACCCGCCGACAGACACAAGAGGAGGCAAAAGCAGTGACGACTCCAGGGGAGGGACTGAAGGAGAGCCGGCGACGGAACGGCCGGCGAAGACGAAAGCCTCAGCAAACCAGGCCCCCAACGGGAGAGGGTGATCGAGCAAGATGGCTAATCCAGGCGTACTGTCGTCGCACAAACCCGTCCCATAGGAGGACAGTCCCGTCAACACAGCCAGGGACTGAACAACCTGAAGGATGTCCCGGCGGCTGAAGTCTGACCAGAGCATAGGCCTGCAGAAGGGAGGGGGACCGTAGCAGGGGTAGGTATGGTGAGGCGCTGAGGGTGTCACCGCCAAGAAGCGCGATAAAAGGGAGTCTTGCATCGACTCCAAGCGCCCGTCGATGCGTGACACAAGCCACCCCTGCATAGTCGACAATCGATCCGAGAGAGGCGACCCCCCCCCCCAAAGAATGGTCGGCCCGCAGGGGTGAGCGCGAGCGGGAGCGAGATCCACGACACGAACCAGCAGAGTCGCGGCCCAAGGAAGGCGAGCGACCACGGTTGTGTCGCCGCAGAGGGATTCGTCCCTGAACACGAACGCCCGAGGGGGAAACAGCACATCAGCCCCTGAGAAAGGGGACCCCGAAACCACGCGATACCCCACCGAGCCAAGAGGAGGGGTACCCCTGTGGCGAGACGGTAAGTGAAGGTCAGGGAGAGAAGAAGGAGGAGCAGGACGACGGGAGTGGGAAGGCTGGCCGGGTGAAAAGACAGCATCTGGTGTTCCCAGGCGGACACCCATCCAAGTACGAACCAGACCCTACGTTGCTTAACTTCGCTGATCGGACGAGAAGCGGTGCATTCAACGTGGTATGGCCGTTGGCTGAAAAGAGGTCAGAAGTAGCCGCAGGGGGAAACAGAGCAAGGATCCCCTGGGCAGAGATAACCGGGTGGCCCGACACCGAGGCGGAGGAGGGAGGGACCGCCACCGTGGGACGAGACCGTGAAGGAAGGATAGGCACCGAAGCAGGTGAAGTAGGAGGAGAAGTAACTACATCCTGGCGGACCCTCCCGGACAGTGTAGGAGGAGGGAGCAGAGGGCCAGCTACAGCCTGAACCTCCGCGCGCGGAGAGGACAAAGGAAGAGGACGTCGTACGAGCAGGTGAAGCGGGTGGAAGGTAGTAGAGCCCCGACCCGGAGAGGCCAGGGGAGGGCGCACAGGGGCAGAGCCGCTAACCCCGGCCGCAGGGCGAGAACCATGACGAGGGCGATGGGCGCCATCAAGGCGATCAGGAGGACAACGAGGGGCAGGAGAGGACGAAGCGAGCGAGAGCGTGGACGGAGCAGGGGATCCCCCCGACAATGTGATGACCGGCTGCGGGACCCAGGGGAGAGGGCCCGAGCATGGAGAGGGCCAGGCGAACGGCCTTCAGTCGGGTCAGGGATACCCAGGGCGACGCGGATCCGGGCGGCAACAAAGGCCGGGGAACGGTGGCCCACAGTCCAAAAGTGGCGGGAGACTAGCGCCCACACCGACTGAAGGGAAGCAGAGGCCGCTGCCGCCGCCGAGGAACCAGGGGCCACTGCCGCCGCCGAGGAACCAGGGCTATGGTGCACCACATCCACCAGGGCCAGACACGGGCCACACAGAGCAGGGAGGTAGGCCGTAGAGGACACACAGTGCGAGTGGCGCAAGCAGGACTTGTGGTTCACCAAGCACGGGGAGCTACAACCATGGCGAAAGCAAGGCAGCCTACCTGCACTGGAAGAACACACACCATAATCAGCACGTCGAAGGAGTAAGCGGAGAGAATGTCCAAGAAGAACCAGGGAAGGAGCATGGGGAAACAGGAACACACATGCAAACAGGTATCCGTACTCACCCTAAACCGGGAGCACAGAGGTAGGTGAGTAGGGCGGGCGAGGTGGAAGAGCACTAGCAGAACCTGCAAAGATGGAGAAAGTGTTAACCACCACTCAACATCTTACATGCAGGGCCTATAACACTAGTAAAGTGCACACACCAAATAGTATCAGGCAACAAGATGACATAAAAAAGGTCAATAGTGAAAGCCAACTATTACCGCAAATTTGCGGGCCAATGGAGGCATAACCGTACCGACACCATCCTCCCGCAATTTTGCGGGACCCCCCAGCGATCTCCGCAAATTTGCGGGGAGCCGAAACGTCCCAGAGGACCGAATCGAGCTCCCGCTAATTTGCGGGACCGGCCGAGATGGTCCGGCGCCGAAAAAGCGAGAGGAGCGTCTAGGGAATACCAAAAAAGGGCCACAAAAATGCGTCATCTCCTTATGAACTCCAAGCGATCATGGCCATCAAGCTGAGCAGTGTCTTCCTTGAAAATATCCTAACTCAACCAGTAAAGGGAGAGGCAAGGAAGACACACCAGGGGAGAGGAGGCACATCCCCCAGGAACCACCCAACCCACAGAGATAGAGCAAAGCCCATGAGGAGAAGTGGCTGGGAGGGTGGTGTCGCACAAACAGGGGCCCCTGTGGGGTACCCCTGGATTGGGCAAAAAGACTATGAAAGGATGGAGGTGAAACAGGAAGAGAAAACAAAAACCAGTAAATGAAACTGGTGAGAAAAAGGGTGGCCTAGCCGTGAGCAGAGAATGTGTCAGGGGCGAAAAACCCTGTGGTGTGAAAGAGGGGCCCCCGTGGGGTACCCCTGGATTATCACGAACCACCTGTCGTCCAGGCCCTTGAGACACAGTGAAGGACTCGAAAGGGGGGACTCGGGAATAACGCTAATAATGCGGCCGACACAAACTCTACAAACAGCACCGCCACCAACGAAATCTCAGATTGTTTACCAACGGTACACCTTAGGCTATGAAAAAATGAAAACTCATAGGGGCATAGCAATTCCTGAATGAGAAAACGAGCTAGGCTAAAATAAGCTAAAAGCTAAACTATGCCCAGACTAACAGGAAAAAGAATATGAAGAGAAAGAATGATAAACATATACGAGGAACGCCAGGCACCCCCGTACCTTCGGTAGGCTATTTCCACACGTGTCTCCATTATACACACTTAGGAGCCCATTTACGTGTGCCCTAGATCACGTAACATCTGTCTAACAAAAAAGAAGGCCAGATAAGCCGAAACGAACCTAAAACAGGGTGAATTTCTTACAGTTTCTTACAGTAGATCCTCTGGAAAAAGGCAAACTAGGCCTGTGTATCCAGCTCAGTACCAGTACTTGCACTGCTGCGGTCGTTCACGGTGTTGGCGGCGGCGGTAGCAGACGCAACATTTTTACTATTCTGTATTTTTGTTTTATAATCAAACTTCAAATCTTGTCTTCCCCATGCTTTATCAAGATTACTTTCAAACTCCCTTATTGATTCGGAATCGACTACATACTGGGGCAGTGCGTTCCACTCATTTACCACTCTATCACAAAATGAGTTCTTTGCCTTCTCAAGCCTATTTCTTTCTTTGTAAATTTTCTTAGAGTGTCCTCTCGTTCTTGTTCCCTCCCGCATCAAGAAGATACCTTCACACACATCCTCATCGTACTTTCCTGACACTATCTTAAAAGTCTCTATCATATCCCCTCTCTTTCTCCTATATGCCAGTGTCGGAAGCCCCAGTGTCCTCAACCTCTGCTCATAGCCCGCGTTCTTCAACGTTGCTACCAGCTTGCTAGCTCTCCTCTGCACTTTCTCCACTGCTTCTATATCCTTTACCATATATGGAGCCCACACCTGGTTTGCATATTCCAGGTGCGGCCTAACCAGCGCTGTATATAGATTCCTGAAGATTTCTTCGTCAAGTGACACAAATGTCCTCCTTATCAGCCCTACAATTCTATTGGCTTTGTTTATCTTTTCCGCTAAATGTTCTGAGAAATTTAACTTATTGTCTATCACTACTCCTATATCCTTTTCTGCACTCACTCACTTCCTCCATCGCTTCATACATACTGTATCCTACCTTGTCTATCTTGCTGGTCCCAATCCGCATGTACTTGCATTTTTTTGGATGAAAAGGCATTAACCAATGCTCAGACCATCCCTTCATGCCCTCCACATCTCCTTGAAGCAAACCCATATCTTCCTTACTCCTCACTCTTCTATACAGTTTAGTGTCATCCGCATACAGGTATACCTCACTTCCATTAGTTATAACTTCAGGCAAGTCGTTGATAAATATAACGAACAGCAGTGGTCCCAACACAGATCCCTGAGGTACCCCACTTGTAATTTCCCTCCACCCCGAGCCTATTCCATTCACCAGTACCCTCTGTCTCCGATCTTTCAGAAAGGCTTCTATCCATTTCACACATTTCTCCCCTATATTATAGCTTCTAACTTTCTCTATTAACCTTTTATGTGGGACCTTATCGAAGGCCTTCATAAAATCGCAATATACCACGTCTATTACATCACCATCTTCTAGAATTTGCATCCAATCATCTACCACCTTAATTAGCTGTAGTACCGTCGACCTCCCCGGCAAGAATCCGAACTGTCTCCCACTGAAAAGTTGGTTTGACTTCATATGATCCATTATTCCTTCTCTAATTACCGTTTCCATTAGTTTACACACAACACTTGTCAAACTGACTGGTCTATAATTCCCTGGGTCATTTCTCTTTCCCTTCTTAAATATAGCTGTTATGTTCGCCTCTCTCCAGTCCATCGGGATTTGTCCTGTATTAAACGATACCTCAAATAACATTTTCAATGGCTCTACTAACATCTCCCCTCCTTCCTTTATGATTCTTGGGTGTATCCCATCCGGTCCCGGTGACTTACTTCTGTTCATTTTTTCTATAGCCCTTCTTATTCTAGCATGGGAAAACTCTACTAGTTCTAGTGCCGGTGCCTGTTTGATGGGAATAGTAGGCACTGCATCCTCCGAATTGAATTGAAGGAGCACAACAAAAGCGGACTCAAGCAATGGAGCGCGTGAAAAAATGATGACAAGAGAGGGTCGCTCATGCGCACATTTGACAGGGATCTGCACATGACGGAACACGGGATGGGCCTTAAGCGGTAACTAAGGTAAACCCCTTTTTCTTCTCTTCTATGCTTTTTTCACCTCCGGTGGTAGTTTTGGTTAATGTACAACGTCTCCTAGAGCAAGATAAGGAGTAGAATCTAGAAGTTTTCTTTTTAACCGCGGTTGGAATGACGACATAGCAGTCAAAATAGACAAGTCGTCACTGCAATTAGGTTAATAGCCTTGACGTTGGATTTGCCAAGACTACTAACAAATATACATTTCTGTAACATTCGTGGCCTTTCCTCTAACTTCCACTCTGTGGAACACCACCTCTCCTCTGCCAACCCTGATCTTCTCTTTGTCACCGAGACACAGTTGTCTGGGACTACTGACAGCAAACCCTTCTTTGAATCTTCCTACTATCTCTATCCTCAGTTTCGAGCCAAAGGTGGATGTTGCGTCTATGTACGCAACAATCTTGCTTTCACTTGTGTTCTCAACTTAGATTCTTCTGAATTCTCAACTCTCTGGCTAAAGCTTTCTTGTCACTCTCAAACTAAATATTTCTGCGCTGTCTATCTCTCCCCTAATTCTACTGACTATCCAAAATTCTTTGACTATCTAACTTCTAAAGTGGAACATATTCTATCCATCTCTCCTATCGCAGAAATCTCCATCTTAGGAGATTTCAATGTTCACCACCACCACCAATGGCTCTCCTCTGTTTCCACTGACCAACTTGGTGAACAAGCCTACATCTTTTCTATCATAAATGAACTAGGGCAGTTAGTCCAGCAACCCCCCCGTATCCCGGATCGCTTCGGAGATCGGTCCAACATTCGTGACTTATTTCTAACTTCTAACACTTCTGCTTATACTGTAAATCTTTTCTCTCCTTTGGGCTCCTCCGACCATAAACTAATATCTGTCACCTGTACTATCTCTCCGGTACGGCCACCCGATCCTCCCAACCGGCGGCGCTTGTGGCACTTTGGCGCTGCCGACTGGGAGGCTCTTTGGCAATACTTCTTTAATTTCCCATAGAATTACTTTTACTTCCACGGCCGGGGACCCTCGGAGAGTGCTGAACGCATTACCGAGGTAGTCCTCTAGGCCCTTAGGGCATGGAAGTATACATTCCATTTTCTTTCTCTCAGTCTAATGCATAAATCTTGGTTTTCTCACGCTTGTTCTACTGCCGCCCGCAACAAGGAGGAAACATTCAAACGGTACCGACGCCTTAAGACTCAAGAATCTCATTCTTCCTATGTTTCTGCTCGGAATCAAGCCAAATCTGTTCTTAAAGAGTTGATGATAATATAAAGAGATGATGATTGTGTAACAGCAATACTGGTAGATATAATGTAGAATACAAATTGAATCATTGATAGAGCACTTGGATTAATAGAGATATATTTTATCCATGAACTTAATGGTGAAGGTTGAATTATATTTAATCTATTTGAAGATGATATTATTCAACTTGGTAAAGGTATCCTGTGTTCAGAAAGTTTATAGGGAAATGCTTATAATTGTTCCTACCTTTTGGGGGAATTGTGAATGAGAATAGATGCGGAGAAAATACAGTATATCAATATATTGAATGAAAAGTAAACAATTAAATTGTATGTACATCTTCATTTGTCTCCCTATAATCTACTTTCAGACCGTCAAAATTGTTTTCTTAAAGGCTGCTCTACAGGTGATCTTCTTTCTTATCTTATTAACTCTTGGTCATCCTCTTTTCGGGACTTCGGCGAGACCTTTCCTAGTGCGCTAGACATATCGAATACCTTCAATAGAGTATGGCATACATCTCTAATTTCCAAACTACCCTCCTTCGGTTTCTATCCCTTCATCTATGCCTTTGTCTCTACAATAGTTTCTGGCCATTCCATAGCTGCGGTTGTTGATGGCCATCGTTCACTATCCACATCACCTATCAACACTGGTGTTCCTCAGGGTTCTGTCCTGTCTCCAGTTCTCTTTCTAATGTTCATTAATGATCTTCTCAACTGTAACTCCAGTCCTATCCACTCATATGCTGATGACTCTACCTTACACCATACAACTAGTTTTCCACAACAACCCAGCATGAAGTCACTACAAAACTTATGTGATGAGGCTATAGCACGCCTATCTTCTGATCTGTCAACTATTTCCGATTGGGGCAGAGAAAATCTTGTTACTTTCAATGCTTCCAATGCCCAATTTTTTCATTTATCTACCCGTAAAGAACTCCCACACGTCTATCCCTTATACTTCAACAATACACAAACCAATCCTTGATCTGCTCTTAGTATTCTTGTTGTTTCTTTTTCTTCTGGCCTTTCTTGGAAAGATCATAATTATTACCACTCTTGCTAAAAAAGCTTCCCAGAAGTTAGGTGTGCACAACCGTCTCTGTGGGTTCTTCACCCCCGCACAGCTTCTTGCAATCCATAGGGGCACGGTGCGCCTATGTATGAGGATTGTTCGCATGTGTAGGGAGGTTCCACCCATACCGCACTTCTTGAAAGGTTAGAGTCAAAGCATTTCCTCTCAGAAACTCACCTCCTCCTACTAATTCCCTTAATCTCTCTCTACATGCCGCAATGTTGCACCTCTCTCACTCTTCTACCGCTATTACAATAATAAGTGTTCTTCAGAGATTTCTCAGTGTATACTTTCTCCCTTACGGAGAGTGGGGGTCACCCACCTCTCAACACACTCCCACCCTTATTATGTCCAACTCTCTAACCCAAGACTAAGCCAATTTCCCAGTCTTTCTTCCACTCAACAAGCAAGCTTTGGAACTCTCTCCCTCTATCTGTGTTTCCCTCATCCTATGAGTTAAACTGCTTCAAGCTCCGTGTGTCCAGTAATTTTGACTCTAACGTACCTTGAATTTGGGTCTGTTACTCATTCAACTTTGGGGGATAATCTTGTTACAGGCAGCTTTGCTTTTTGTCTCCTTCATTCACATAGGTAAAAACAAACAAACAAAAAACTCTGGTACCTGTTTGAAGGACATGTTGTTTTAAGTTAGTAAATATAGTTATACAATTTAAGAATTTACCTTAAAATAATACAGTATAAATTAACAATATACAGTTAAATTAATAAATTAATAAAGTGGTTCCCAAACCCATGGTCGCGACCCAAACAAGGGTCGTGAGCCTGTTTCTGAGGGTCTTGGAAGGGTCTGGAGAAATGAGTTAGCAATAATACTTTGTCCCTTTTATCTATTAGTATCTCTTTTCCCTTTATATCTGTAGACCCCTCCGTTTATCTTATACTATTACCCATTACTTCCCCCCCCCCCCTCCACAATCTTTGACTTCACTCTCTTTCTGTCTTTATAATTTTCTTATGCGTATTGTCTAATTCCCCCCTCCCTCTTTTTTCTTTATTCTCTTTTTCTAGGTCCTTTCCCGCACCTTACATAAGAACATAAGAAAATGGGAGTCTGCAGAAAGCCGCTTGGCCTAAGCAAGGCAGATCCCTGTCCCACACAACCCCAATTTCAAAGCCCAATTATAGGCTCAACACTCTAATACCCTGAGGATCATCTTACCAAAACGGTTAGAGATTAACGCAGGATTACGGGGGCCTACAAGGCGCTGATTGGCCCAACCCGGCTGATCCCCCTTCACACCCAACCCTTCTCGTCCATATGCTTATCCAATTTTATCTTAAAGCTCCCTACCATTTTTAATTCCACTAGAGCACTTGGTAGTCCATTCCACCCATCTACAACTCTGTTACCAAACCAATATTTGCCTATATCTTTCCTGAAACGAAATTTATCTAATTTGAAACCATTGGTACGAGTTCTTTCGCTATCACTGAGCTTTAGTACATTTGTCATGTCCCCTTTGTTAATTCCACTAACCCACTTGAACACCTCTATCATATCCCCTCTAACTCTGCGTCTCTCTAACGAATGTAAACCTAATTTCTTCAACCTTTCTTCATACGAAAGATTTCTAATATTATGGATCATTTTTGTCATTCTACGTTGTACTCTCTCCAATGAATCTATGTCCATTCTGTAATAAGGACACCAAAATTGAACAGCATAATCCATATGGGGTCTCACTAATGACAAGTAAAGTTTTAAGATAACATCAGCAGTTCTGTTACTCACACTCCTAGAGATGAACCCGAGAATCCTGTTTGCCTTGTTTCGAACGCTTATACACTGTTGTCTAGGCTTCAAATCATTGCTAACAAACACACCTAGATCTTTCTCACAATTCGAGTTTTCTAATCCACATTAGCTAGTTTATATTTAACATTTGTATGCATCTTCCCTATCTTTAATACCTTGCATTTGTCAATGTTAAACTTCATCTGCCAATTTACTGACCATTCGTGTAAGGTATCTAGATCCCTTTGGAGGCACTCTATATCTCTATCTGAATCAATTGTTCTCCCCATTTTGGTATCGTCTGCAAATTTACTTATCCTACTAGTTATATCTAAATCAAGGTCATTTATGTATATAACAAACAACAGAGGACCTAATACAGATCCCTGGGGGACACCACTTTTGACTGCTCCCCATTCTGACTTCGTACCATTTATGCTGACTCTCTGCTTCCTACCAATTAGCCATGACCCAATCCATCCCAACAACGCCCCACCTATTCCATGCGCCTCAACCTTTCTCATCAATCTCTCATGGGGGACTCTGTCGAAAGCTTTACTGAAATCTAAATATATTATATCATATGACTTGTCATTATCTACTGCTTCATATACCTCTGAGAAAAAACTAAGCAAATTAGTAAGGCAAGAACGTCCTGAGTGAATCCATGCTGAGAAGAATTTATTAAATTAAATGTATCTAAGTGGTTTCTAATTGTACTAGCAATAATTGACTCTAGTAGCTTTCCTATGATTGATGTAAGACTAATGGGACGGTAATTGGATGCTATTGATTTGTCACCTTTTTTGAAGATCGGAACTACGTTTGCAAGCTTCCAAGCTTCTGGAACTATACCTGTCTCCAATGACTTGTTAAATACAAATTTTAATGGGTAACTTAACTCATCCCTACATTCTTTTAATACTCTAGCATATACCTCATCAGGACCAGGCGATTTATGAGGTTTCAGTCTGTCAATTTCCTTAAGCACATCATTTCTACTTATAGTAACCGTACTTAACCTATTTTCTATACTATCGCTATATACCTTACGGACTTCTGGAAACTGTGCCAAATTTTCATTAGTGAAAACGGAAAGAAATTGACTATTTAATGTACTGCACATTTCTAAATAATTTTCTGTCATTTCTCCTATCGAAGTTTTAACCCGTGGAGCCCCGGCTAGTTTTGTAATGATTGCGCACCAGAACCCGGCCGGTATTCAAAAAATTGTTTTATTCCAGAAACAATTGCGAATGGGTTAGGAATGAAGGAACAACCACGAAAAACCGCTCAAAAAGCTTAAAAAATGGTCCTACAGAGCCCCCGAAAACGGATTTTACAAGAGTAAAAAATTGAAGGCAATTATCCCAAAAAAAACAGGTTATTGCGCGCTCGCGCGCACGCACGTGGACATTGAGAGTTTTCAACCATCGGCATGATTGCGTGGGATACGTACACAGTTCCCATACAAATCTGAGCCCTCTTGAGTGGCTATACCTGAGGTTACGGTCGGCGCAATTAGGGTGACGCGTCAGGCGCGTCTCTGGGGCTGTGCGTTACATACATCACCGACGCGTCAGACGCGTCGCTGGGGCTGTACGGGTTAAGGGGACCAATTACATCTCTAACCTTGGATTTATATAGTTGGTAAAAAGCTTTAGGATTATTTTTTGAGTCATTGGCAACCTTAATTTCATAATTTATTTTTTCTTTCCTAATATCCTTTTTACCTGTCTTGATAGATTCTGATAGTAAGCAAGTAGGTGAATTTCGCCTTTCCTAATTTTTCTATATATTCCTCTCTTTTGTCCTAGAAGATCTAATAGTCTATTATTCATCCATTTGGGTTGGTTCTGTGTTGATCTAAATTTTCTTTTGGGGATGTATTTATTTTGTGCATTGAATACTGACTTGATAAAATTATCGTATGTATCTACAAAGGTTGACATCTCTTCCTGACTTAAGATAACATCACCAGTTCTGTTACTCACACTCCTAGAGATGAACCCGAGAATCCTGTTTGCCTTATTACGAACGCATATACACTGTTTTCTAGGCTTCAAATCATTGGTAACAAACACACCTAGATCTTTCTCGCAGTCTGAATTTTCTAATTCTAAATTAGCTAGTTTATATTTAACATTTGTTTGCATCTTCCCTATCTTTAATACCTTGCATTTGTCAATGTTAAACTTCATCTGCCAATTTACTGACCATTCATGTAAGGTATCTAGATCCCTTTGGAGGCACTCTATATCGCTATCTGAATCAATGGATCTCCCTATTTTAGTATCGTCTGCGAATTTACTTATCCTACTAGTTATACCTAAATCTAGGTCATTTATGTATATAAGAAACAACAGGGGACATAATACCGATCCCTGGGGGACACCACTTTTGACTGCTCCCCACTCTGACTTGGTACCATTTATGCTGACTCTCTGTTTCCTACCAATTAGCCATGACCTAATCCATCCCAACAACGACCCTCCTATTCCATGTGCCTCAACCTTTCTCATCAATTTCTCATGAGGGACTCTGTCGAAAGCTATACTGAAATCTAAATATATACTATCATAGGACTTGTCACTATCTACTGCTTCATATACCTCTGAGAAAAAGCTAAGCAAATTAGTAAGGCAAGAACGTCCCTGAGTGAATCCATGCTGAGAAGAATTTATTAAGTTAAATTTTACTAAGTGGCTTCTAATTTTCCCAGCAATAATAGACTCTAGCAACTTTCCTATGATTGATGTAAGACTAATCTCACTTTAGATTTATATAGTTGGTAAAAAGCTTTAGGGTTATGTTTTGAGCCACTGGCTATCCTTATTTCATAATTTCTTTTTGCTTTCCTGATTTCCTTTTTGACCTGTCTTGATAGAGTCTGATAGTATATATGTAAATGATTTTCGCCTTTCTTTATTTTTCTATATATTCCTTTCTTTTTTCCTATAAGATCTATTAGCTTATTAGTCATCCATTTTGGTTGGTTCTGCGTCGATCTAAATCTTCTTTTAGGGATATATTTATTTTGAGCATTGTGGAGTGAAGCAATAAACTGGTTATATGTAGGTGGCAAGTTTAACTCTGGCATATCCTGACTTAATTGCTTAACAATAGGGTCCACCCTTAAGTCTCTTCTTAGCCCACCATAATCGGCTTTTCTGAAATCTGGGATAAGTGTCGTATTCTCTTTAGCATTCCCTGTCCATTGTATATTAAAATAAATAGATTTATGATCGCTATTTCCTAGGTGGTTACCAATCTCTACATTATTTATCATATGTTCATTGTTACTGAAAACTAAATCAAGAATACTAATACCTATAGTCGGCGTATCTATGAATTGAAATAAAAAACTATCTTGTACTACCTCAATAAACTCTACTGAATCGGAGTCGCCTATTTGGTGCTGCCAATTAATGTTCGGAAAATTAAAATCCCCCATAATGCACACATTGCTAAACCTTGATGCTATTTTAATTTCCTCCCATAACGATGTTCCGCCATTTCTACTCATATTAGGCGGTCTATATATAACTCCAATAACTATGGTCTCACTACCTTCGTTAACCTCTACCCAAACACTTTCATTATCATTATTTAGTCTAATACCTGATTTAACACAGCTTTTTAATGTACTCCTGACAAACACTGTTATACCCCCGCCCCTCCTACTTGTTCGGTCATATTTAAACAAACTGTATCCTGGAATATCAAATTCTTCTAAAAAATGCCTAGAGTCTGTATTAATCCACGTTTCAGTTAGCGCTATTATGTCTATATTTTTTGTGCTAACGAGTGCTCTAAGTTCATTCATTTTCTTACATAAACTCCTACAATTTGTATAATATACCCTCAACCTATTACTTTTATTTGCAACTAATTTTCTATTGTGTTTAGCTAACTTATTATATCCTGTTGAACTACTAGCTCTAGACGGAAATTCTACTCTATCAGTATTCTCATCTTTACTATCAGTTACATGTGTAGTGTTATCGATACTACTATTACACATCACTATATCCGCACTATCTTGACTGATTATTTCTATTTTACTCACTGGTTTGTCACATGAAGTACCTGCTCCATATGGAGACAGTATTTTACTTACACACCCAGGCTTTTTTAACGAAACCCCGCAACAATCTTGTCGAGTGAGCTGGCCAAGGTCGAAACTCCTACTCGAGAGAGATGTACTCCATCCTGGGATACAGTTCATCCTTACCATAAACCTTCACCCTCTTTATTAATTATTCGGTGTCCAAATTATATCTACGAGTTTTCTATATATATATTTTTGTTGTATGGCTTGACCCTCTATCTCATTTATAAACCCACAAAAGTGTTGATCCCTATCCCCCATCATAGAATGGTTTACTTTGTACTTTGTGTCTTCCGTTATCAATTCTTGCCCACTCCCCCATCCCTTCCCTTGCTCTGAAATCCCTTCCCACTTGGTTTTGCTATATATTTACCCTTTCCAATCTTTGTCTACACTCCCTGCTCCACTTACTTTCACCATTTACCCACATATATAAATTTGTTTGGCCAACTATCTTCTTAAATTTCTTCCAGCCTTACCTTGTACTTACCCTTTAATTTCCCAATCCACTTATAGAATGTACTCCATCCCCCCCCCCCCCCCCCCATAGCTTCTTCCGCTACGTACTTATTTGCCCCAAGTCCTGCCCTCCCAATTGTGCTATGAATTGATAAGATTTAGGCACAAAGGCCAAGCACTGGGACCTGTAGAGATCATTCAGCACCAATTTTGTTATGTATTGCTTCTAACTTTTTTGATTATTCTACTGTGCATCCCAATGGCTCGAATCTACCACTACTATTATTCAGTGGTATTCAAGAAGTTCGTTAATGAATGGTTAGTATTGTCTGCATCCTACTTGTTTATGCGTAATTGCCGGACTTGGTTTGCCCATCATTATGATATATTGTCGTATTAATGCTACTCGCAGTTAACACTTTCATCTTTAAGCTTTGGTAGTGAAGTTATTTTGTACGTATTGCATGTTACTTCAAGTAAAACTTCCTTATAACATTTAAGTTTTATTTATTACTAGAAGCAATAATGCCTTTATAATATTTACTTTTTACTTGTTAACCGTTTTCACACCACGATACAAGTCAAATGTTATTTTTCATTTACTTTTTATTTATTGCAAGAATTAACAGACGTGTTTTTACTGATTGGAAGAAGAAACATTTTCATTATGATATTTATTTTGACTTATTACCGTGTTTCACATCGCAGCCTTAAATCCAAAATTGCCCAAATAATGTTCAAATGCTTTGAGATGTTTTATTTGTGTTTTATATGTTTATGTGTTTTTTATTTGTGTTTACTTATTACCTGTAACCTGCAACCTATAGTCTCAAAACCAATGTTAATAATAATAGTTTATAATATTATACATTGATATAACAACAATGTATATAGATATAGAAATGAGGAATATTTTTGAGTTTGTAATGATGTTTTTGACGGGGCGAAGCCACAAAATGTACTTTAACAGTATATCATACATGTACTTTTTCGTTGTATGTGGATTACTACGAATATATCCTTGAATGTGTGTATCATTATTATGTGCATGTGGGTTAGTGAGTGACTGAGAGGGGTTTGATTGAATGTATTTCATGAATACTTTTCCTAAAGCTTAACGTTGTGGTAGGCTTACTTTTATTTAATTATAGCAACAGTCAGATTTATATTTTGACTGCCTGATAGACTGTTTGGGAAAGCAAATGTGAGTGAAGATGAGTTGTGCAATCAACTATACGGGGATCAGCTCAAGGATAAACCCATTTTGAATCGAGAAGCAAAGGAAACTCTTCTCCCTTTTCTAACAACCTACCTCTGTGACCAAGGATTGTCAGACTATGAAAACTAAAGCAAGAGACCAACTTGATCCCCAACATACATCAACATAAACCTATACTAGAGAAGCTCAACAACAAAATGAGGCAGCATCAGATTTCTTAATAATAAATATTTGTTTTTCATTGCTCATAGCGCAGCTACTGTTACAGAAATAAGATATGAAGTGTTACATACTAAAATATATGTATCTAAGTTACTGCCTTGAAAAAAAAATATGAATTACTAAGAATCAATATAAATATATAACTTACCAATCC
>CM064542.1:19313864-19415097 GCA_032716605.1 Paralithodes platypus | reverse complement strand
CTGTGGCTTCACCTTTTCGAAGACCATAACCTGTTCTTCCCCGCATTTACCTTCAGATTCCGTTTTTCGCACACTGTTCCAAACATATATACCAGACCCTGCAACTCCCATTCATTATCGCTCATCAGAACTGTAGGCTATCATCAGCAAACAGCAGTACAGGTAACTTACACTAGTTTCCCTCCCTTATCAGCGATACGCCAACATCCACTGCTCTTCCTTGTATTTCTTTCATGACTCCATTCATATACTGTATACAGTAAACAACCACGAGGACATCACACACCCGTTTCAACCCAACATTCAGATCAAACAACTCGCTTTGCTCATTCTCGACATGTACTGCCGCCTTTGCACCCTCATACATGTTCTTCATTGCTTTCAGCAACTTGCCATCTACTCCGTATATTCTAAGTACTTTCCACATACCTTCTCTATCCACTCTGTCATAGGCCTTCTCCAAGTCCATAAAGGCAACATACAGCTTTTGTTGCTCCTCCAGATATTTCTCCACAACACATTTCAGGGTAAAAATCTGATCTACACATCCTCTTCCCTCCCTAAACCCACCCTGCTCGTCACCTATCCATTTGTCCGTTCTCGCTCTCACTCCCTCAATCACTACCCAACTGTACACCTTCCCTACTACGCTTACAAGACATATTCCTCGGCAGTTACCATACACTCAGGTGCACTCCCTTTCTCCCATGCTAGTTTGCACATTTTCCATACCCATTCCATCAGTATCTCGCCAACATACCTGCAGCATTTCCCCACACACTCCATCTATTCCTGGTGGTTCCCCAACTTCACTCTTTTCATGGTTTCACACATTCTGACCTCCTGATCCCCACCTTCTCCTCCACCACTTTTCTTCTCCCTCCCATACCCCATCCAACTATGTTTGCTGGCACTTCATTCCTTACACTCAGCAATTAATTGAAGTACTCCCTCCATCTTTCGACCCTCTCTTACTTCTCGGCTAGCACTCGCCCATTCTTATCTTTCAGACCCTTACTGTTTCCCTTGCTACCTTCCCTAACTTTCTTGACTTCTTCCCAGAATAGTTTCTTACACTCCCTACAATTTACACTCAGATTCCTTCCAAATTCCTCATCTACTCTTATCTTACTTACCTTCACTGCTCTCTTTTTCTCCAAGTACCTCGCTCTTTTCTGTCTCTCCAAATCTGCATTCCCTCTACTGTACTACCCAACCACTTTCTATAAGCTTTCTTCTTGTCTTCCACAGGTATGTTTACCTCTTCTGTCCACCATGTTGTACCCTTCACTCCCCTCCCTCTTCTCCTTACTCTACACATCTCCTCACATGCTGCACAAATCTCTTCATTAAACACTTTGCTCACCTTTTCCATACCTTCCAGGTCAAATCTACCTAGTCGTCGTTCTACTGCTCTCCTGAACTCTTCCTTGATTTCCCCCTCCTGCAACCTAACCTGTAACCTAACTAAATTTATCTTAAATTTGGTGTCATTAGGTACTGATACCGGTAAATTTCCTAATTATTTTCTTAAGTTTTCTGAACAAGTCCGAAACTCAATGGGGGCTTACGTTGCGGTGTCGCTTAGCTGCACTCACTCTCCAACTCCATTCCTGTGCGTCTCTTCAGGTGAGTTCCCAAGCCGTGATTCGGTCCACCCCAAGCAGCCCACAACATGAATGATTGTCTTTTCTTTACCATGAATCACATGGTCTTTGCCGAGGTATTCTCCACTCAAGGTTGTCACCCACCAAAACCACCGCATGAGCAGGGTTGACTTCAAGGGAGTTGGGCCTTGTGCCCATATAGCCAAAGCTGGCGTTCATGGATTACGCATCAAGAATATCTTGAGTAATTTTGAGAGTATGTGCTGGTATGATACGTGGTCGTACCAGCGGTACCCCATGATCATGCGTAAACACTTGGTACCAAAGAAGCAAATGCGTCTTTCCAAATGACCGTTAAGTGTCCATGTCTTGCAACCATATATAGTCCTTCTATTTTGTAAAAGCCGTTTGGGTGTTGTCAGGTCAGGTATCTGATAAAGGCAGACTTGCCAAATCTTAAATTCTTAATAACAAATCTCACATTTTAAGCTATTAACAACTTAGAAAGGGGTTATTAATACTCTGTATAGATTAAATAAAATAAAAGCTGTATGGTTTTAACCCTTATTTAGCGGCGAGCAACATAAGTCGAGTTAAATAAAGCTGGACTATGTGGCGGCGCTCGACATAACTCGAGTGGCAATTTCAGCACGTAATGTGGCTGAGAGAGAGAGACAAGTGGTGGCAGGAGACTAGCGAGCGTATGACTGCTCCAGACCACCGCGGCGAACCTACTGACACAAATCTCAGCTCCCTCCTCCCTCTCTCACTCGCTACATACTCAATTATGTACTGAAAGTACCGAATTACCTGCTTTTTGCACTCGCGTTGCACGGTTATTGCAAGAAAACTATCCATCATACCAGGATCGTTATGGTGTCATTCGAAAGCTCTGTTTATGCCCTTTTAGGGATAGGTACTTGTTTTACGTTCTGGGTCTTATTTAGGCATGAAAATGATCACGTAAACAGCCCTATTTTGGCTAAAAACACCCCGCTGTGCGGTACACATAAATAAACCGCATAGGCCGCTCGTAAGGTGTTAAGAATGTGAAAAAAATTTAAGGATAAATGCAAATAATTTGTATAAAAATGGCAACGCTGCTTAGGCGATGTTGCTACCGGTAAATGGATTGACCTGACCTAGGGTACGAGTGTACCCGAGAAAGTGTCCCATTATCTGGTTATCCTAAACGTGACAATTCTGCCTTTATCTGATTCCCCAAGTGGACCACACCCAAATGGCCCTAATAAAATAGAAGGACTATAGCAAGACAGGGAGCACCAGTGTTTTGAAGATCCTCAAATTAATCCTTCTGCACATGTATCGCAATAACCATATAAACTTGTTGAGAGAATCCATAACACTGCATGCTTGGCCGATGCGATGGACATCGTGGCCTGATCCAAACACCATTATGAATCTCCCTACCAAAATAAGTTAATTTATCCAAGACTTCTACATTCTCGCCACATGCTTGTACAGACTGTACTGCTTCGCCCAACAAGTCACTGAAAGATTAAACTTTAGTCTTAGACCAAGAGACCCTTAGACCGAGGGGCTCCGACTCCTCAGGTAGTGATTCGAGAGCTAGTATGAGAATCTCAAGCGACTCCACCAAAATCACTGCATCATCAGAAATGTCAATGTCAGTGATCTTAATATTGTCGATCGATGCTTCAGTATTAACCATGACTAATTGTCCGGCCCATTATTTAATCCAGACAAGTGTTGAAAAGTGAGGGTGCCAGCAAACATCCCTGCCTCACTCCTAAGTTTACATTGAAAATGGGGGAGGCCTACTAACCACACTTGACGCCAGTTCATGTAGGAAGTTCGAACACCAGATCAGTAATCACTGCTGGTATCCTACGAATCTGTTTAGGAACCTCAATTTTACACCATACTATTTTTGCTAACTCTACAACTACTGTACTTTTATATGACTATTTACAATTCAACCTATACACATAAACTTTGTTAGATACAGTTCGAAATGGTCCCCCACAATGTTTTTGTGGAGTGACCACCAGGACGGTCCAGGATTCGAATCCGGGTCCCCATACTCACTAGGGGAACACTCACCACTAGACCAACAAAAGTACAGTACTCCACTTGGGCTATAATTATGCTCAAGTGATTTTCTGCATTGTATTTCCATTGAAGTAGTTGCAAAAACTGCTGGCATTACAAGGGAGAGGTTCTCACAGTGCTTCCTGATGCACAGAGTCAAATGCCTTTTTGAGATCGACAAATAGACTGCAAGCAACCTCTCTTGAAACTCAAGCTGGCGTTCCACAAGGACCTTGAGTGCCAGGATTCGGTCAATCGTTGACTTCTTGGGTGTGAAAGCAGATTTCTCATGTCTCTGACTTTTAGGAGGGGACTCCGAATTTTTCTCAGTAGTATATGAGCCAAAAATGGCCTAGCACACTAAGCAGCGTGACCCCACGGTAGTTATTGCAGTCCTGTTGGTCCCATTTTCCTTTCCAGATAGGGATGATCAAGCTCCTTTTCCAGTCAAGAGGAATGGTACCAGTTTGCCAGACAGCAGACAGGACTGCATGCAACTCATGGATCAAAGCCACGACCCCGGCTTTCAATAGTTCTCCCGATAGGCCAGATATCAGGAGCCTTCCTACCCTCATCCTAACCACAGCCTCACCTCCGTAAAGGAGGGCGAGTCTTTGTTGATTAGAGGATCTGGAACCAATGCCTGTTCATTTACTGGTTTAAATTGTTACCACAGTTACCCACAGAACTTCTGTTCCTCTCTGTGATTTTATATATGGAAATATAATGCATATGATTGAATTAAGAGTGTAGTTTCTTATGTAGTGATTAACTCATCTGATTAGTCAACTAATGATAAGAAAAACCACACTTGCAATTCATTCTTACTAATTTTACTTTCATACCTTAGATTAAAACAAAGAGCAGAACTTAACTGAGCAACTGTGCAACTGCGTTAAGTGCTTAACCCAATGGGCCCTACAATCATTACCATCCGATGTGATTGTGCCGTATGCCATTCAAACCAAGCTCAAAAAACCATGGTAGAAGTCTGAAAGACTGGGGAAATTGTCTGAAAGATGGTATAAAGATATTTCTCTCTTTTTGAAAGAAAGCGTCAATGTCGGGACTATCACTTTGATTTTTGTCAAGCAAAGAACAGAAAAAACTGAGGTGAGGATTGTATTTTTTTAATTTCCAGACTGGGTGGCTATACAGTACTGTACTGTACTGTATTTAGTATTTGTTTTTTCCCTTGTGAATAAGGTTACCAATACTTTCATTATCAAGTACTGGTATGTAACAGTTATACATGTTACCTTTCTACTCTAACCTAACCTACTGTAAAATGGATTAGACTTGGTTAGATTCATTACTGGTTGAATTTCCATCATAATTCAATTTCCATTGTTGCAGGATTAATTTTATTATCGGTTCCTAATATAGTATTCACCAATATGGTTGTTGATGCTGTTGTTGTCGTTCCCTAATCTGCCTGGCCTGACAGCCCATAGTACCTAAGGAAGGCCATGGGACGGGCTTTCTCACAGGGCTCTCAAGGAGTGTAGATTGTTGTTGGCGTAAGTGATTGTGTGAAATGCAGTCTTCTACAATGTGTTTAATGGTATGGGGTGCTGTGTATGTGTGAAATGCAGTCTTCTACAATGTGTTTAATGGTATGGGGTGCTGTGTTACAACCCGGGCAGATGTCGTCGACGGAGTCGTCCAGTCTCTTCTGATAGCTCAGAAGAGCTGGATGGTGCCCACATCTCAACCTGGCGAGGTGGACTCTGTCCTCGCGAGGAAGGGAGGATTCAGAAGGATGGATTTCGGGAGGTCGTGCCTGCAGATGCGTGTTGTCTAAGAGTGATTGGATGGAACGGCGAGAGATAGGAGGGGATGGATGTAGTTCCCGGGCGTACGGTAGTCATTTTTACATAGGGCGATCGCCGCGGTTAACTTTGCGTCTATTTTGACGGCGATTTTTTTTCTGTTATTTGCCCCCTGCTGGCAATATATATAATGATGACAATATGTCATGAGGGGTTGAGGGTTTGCCCCCCCTCAACATATTATTGTATCCAATGTCATTCAAAATAGACGGCAACTTGACTGCAATAGGCCGACGCCTCCCCCGCCGCCGTCATGTTTACATTTGTCGATCGCCATTGTTAAGTTTGTGTCTATTTTGATGGCGATTTTTTCGGTTATTTACCCCCTGCTGGTAATATAGCCTATATGATGATGTCAATATGTCATGGGGGGGTGAGGGGGGGGGCCTCAACATATTGTATCGAAAGGCAGTCAAAATAGACGGGAACAAGATGGTAAGCGTCCGACGCCACTTCGGGTAGTGTAAACAAGGCTGGCGATACACCCGGGAACTACATCCTACCCGATAGGAGTATAGATATGCTTCTGGAATCTGGTTTAGGGTGGGCAGGGAGGGAGAGATGACAGTATTTGTGTATGATACCGTGTGCTGGGTGTTGTTTTGATATTTCTTGGTGTCTGTGGGTGTGTTGCCATGTAGTGTAGTGGGTGGTGTTAGTTTGTGGAGACTGCAGCCAGGAATTGAGTAGGCTACCTCTCAGGTATAGGTGGTCTTTGACTTTGAAAACTTTGTTTTTTTTACTTAAATGATCTGTAGACATTTGTTTCTACCACCGGAAATGCATTTCATGTGCAATACATAAAGGACTGTAAAAATAAAAAACTCGCCCTATTGTTGGCGATAAAAATCAGGATGGATGTAGTTTTCGGGCGTACGGTCGTCATGTTTACATAGGGCGATCGCTGCTGTAACTTTGCGTCAATTTTGATGGCGATTTTGTTTCTGTTATTTGCCCCTTGCTGTCAATATATATGACGATGACAATATGTCAGGGGGGGGGGGGGGCAAAGCCCCACCTCAATATAGCACTGTATCCAATGGCATTACAAATAGACGGGAACATGGTAGCAAACGTCCGACGTCACCGCCACCGCCGCCGTCATGTTTACATTTGTTGATCGCCATAGTTAAGTTAGCGTCTATTTTGACGGCGATTTTTTCGGTTATTTGCCCCCTTTTGGCAATTTATATGATGATGATAATATGTGAATGCCCCCTCAACATATTGTATCGAAAGGCAGTCAAAATAGATGGGAACATGATGGCAAGCGTCCACTACCGCTCCGCATTGTGTAAACAATGGTGGCGGTACGCCCGCACTTAACATTCTTGCCTAAAAATCTTATTAAGCCCATTACTGGTAAAATAGATGCTGATTTCAATAAGTCATGAGGGGGTAACGCCCCCCCCTCAACCCATCCTCTATCCCGAGGCATATTTGTTTTTGTTATTTTACTCTGAAAATGACATACATCAGATTGTTTCAAGATTGTTGGATAATGGGAGAAAAACATTTTACGGGGATTAAAACTAATTGGGTAGAATGTAGAGTTCGGGCGTACCGTCAGCCTTGTATACACTAAGTGTAGTGGCGTCGGACCTTTGCCATCATGTTCCCGTCTATTTTGACTGCCTTTGCATATAATATGTTGAGGGGGGGCAAAGCCCCCCATGACATATTGTCATAATCATATACTGTATATTGCCAGCAGGGGGCAAATAACCGAAACAAAATCGCCGTCAAAATAGACGCCAAGTTAACTGCGGCGATCGCCCTATGTAAACATGATGACCGTACGCCCGGAATCTACGTCCATCCCAACTAATTTTATCTAATGATGAAAATTATCTAAAACCAATATGAAAAACCATGGGAAACTTAGCAGTCCAATCTTCCGTTTTTATTTTAGGGGGAGGGGGGGGGGGGGGGTGCGGCGGGGGAAGAACCAGGTTTGATATTGGAATCAGGTGTCTGAAGTTCCGCATCTAGCCTGGCCTATAAATTTGCGAGTGCAAAACATAACCTAGAGCTCCTAGCCTAAGCCTAGGCTATGTCATTGTCACTGGTCGGGATCGGGAAACTATTATTGATAGCCTTTCTAAAACAGTGGAGGTGGTCTGAAGCTAGAGTCAAGCCACTGCCTAAATGGTAAAATTCCAGTTTTACACAGGATGATATTTACAAGTAGCCTATTTTATATTTGTTTTCCTTGTTTTCATTTTTTTTAGGGGTGTCATTGGCAAGAATGTAGTTACCGGGTATACCGCCCGTCTTGTTTACACTACGCGGACGCTCATCATCATGTTCCCGTCTATTTTAACTGCCTTTAAATACAAAAATGAATTACCCTAACCAAACAACCTAACCTAACCTAACCTAGTAATATAGATTTATAAGTATTTATTTTATTATAAGTATTTATAGATGATTTATGTTGTATGTTGGTAGTGGTACACCCGGTAACTACATCCATCCCGTGTAATTTTATGAACCCCGTCGGAAATTGTAAAACAAACTTTATCCATCAATCTTAAGACACCAAAGCAACAACAAATATTTGCACGCTCGTGATCACGTTCCCGGATATTTTGACTGCCGTGGGATACAATAATAGGTTGAGGGCCTTGAGGCCCCCCCTCATCCCCCCCATGATATATTGTCATCATCATATCTATTGCCAGCAGGGGGCAAATAACAGAAACAAAATAAAAAACGTGAGCGCACAATTTAAGTAGGCCTAGCCTAAAGTTGTAAACATGACGACCGTACGCCCCTACCCAATTTAATTTTATTGATTTAGGGAGTAGGCCCTATAGGCTAATTAACTAATATAGGCCAAATGAATTACCAACGGTTTGAACATAGGCTAGGCTAGGCCTAGGTCCTATGCCAATGAAATTATGAAGTACCGGTATATGATATATCATATAATTTATATAACGAATAGCCTATAGGCTAGGCCTAAACCTAAATAATAGATCATAACTTCGACCCAGTGTCAAACTAGAATAATAGGCCTAGGCCTCCCCTATAAATTTGACAAGAAGGATATTAGGCTAGCCCAGCCTAATCTAGGGTAAGTTAACCTATAAAATAAATGTTGGCATAGGCCTAGGCTAGTAGGCTAAGGTCCCATACAGTAGGCTACCTGGCTACACATTATAGGCTAGGCTAATAAAAAGGTAAGTAATAATAGGCCTATTAAAGCATTATGTATGTTCATTTGTTGGTTGTTTTGGAATTTTGAAATATATTCTGAATTCCGATTCTTGATAACAGGTGTCCAAGAAATCGGAGAATCCTTGGCCTAGCGTAGAAAGAAAGATTAGGCCTAGACTAGGCTTAGGCCTACCTTGTCCATTCTTATTATATAAAAGCTAACCAATATAACATCTTGTAGACCTATACACCTAAATACAGTTCCTTTGCACTAATATGGGAGGATTATGTGTTTTAGATCATAATAGTCAATAAGTCAGATCAGATCAGATGAAGTATTGAGGGATAAGCCTTTACAACGGCACCTCGTATTTACATTCTACTTTTCCTATTTTTCTGAAGCGTGAAGCGAGAAAGGGTGTTGGAGAGAGAGGAAGCTGTTGGAGTGGCTTTGTTATGTGTGTTTAGTTTGTATACGTCGTCAGGATGTTCCCTGACATTGACTAATTTTTTTGTTTACATGGCGAAGACTCGGCAGACGACGTATGCTAAACGCTATTTTCACCATTATATATATTATTTATTAGTAATCTTTTCTACTTTAATGCATGAAAATAAAATAATTAAATAATTGTATACACTTGTTTGTGTATTAAAACCGAGTAATTAACTTAAATATTCAAATTTCATACTTGATCTCTAAAATTACGTGGACCTTGGACCCTCCGCGGAAGCAGGTAGGCTCCGTGGAGAGGGCGTCCCCAATGTTTTGCCATATAGCTAGGCTTGGTGTGCTAGGTCCTACATGTCCCTTGCAATTCTGTCTCCCATATAACCCTCTATACTACTATCTCTCTCTCTGAACTTCTTCGGTTTCATACTTCTCTCTTTATTCAATTATTTATCTCTTCTGGTTCTGCATACGACTTCCATAGTCGGCCAGTCGTATTACCAGCACCAGCTCTCCATATATGTTTGCACTAGTTTTAGGGATTATTAGAGTCATAGTCAAATGGTACCATATTGTTGGGGTGCTCCTAATGATTGAGCTGTTCTCTCTTATTATTTAATGCTAGACAGTGGAAGGTATCTTTGGTCGTTGTCTGAGTTATGTATGTGGCAAGTCAGAGCCTGTACAACATCGACGAAGCTAGCTAGCCTGTAACCCTTGTGCATATTTTCCTTTGCGAGTGTAGCAGTATACAAGTGAAGGGCTCTTGCCTAATCTCACCTGCATACTTGCTACCTCATTTTGTTGACCATTGTGGAGCGCCAGGGTAAGACCAGATACTTGAGATCTGGACTTACCAAGAGAGCCTCCAAGTCACTTAACGTAACATAAGGGAAATCTGTTCAAGGGGAGACAGTAGGCTACGAGCATGCTTGCGCTCTGCCTAGTTTCTTAGTACCTTTTTATGCCACTGCTAGACTTTATTAGTGAGAAATACAGCATTGTGTTTATTAACTTTAATTGTGTATGCTTTAGGAATTATTCACGCCTTATTTTAGCCTAGGTTGATGCATAGTGCACAACCCAGTTTGGCTGTTAAGTTGGCAAAGGAAGTACTGTTTTGAGTGGCGATTATTAGTGCTGTCACAGAGTTGTTGCACTCCCTTGTTATATATATGTATCCTACTTATTGGTGTATTTAAGATACACGCTTTGGTGTCCTGCCCCTGCATTATTTCTGTTCTATATTAACGAGCATCTTAGAGCATCAGACGTTTTCAGAAGATGATTTATCTGATTGCTGTAGGACTAGACTTCCAGTGTTTTCATAGAGCATTGTAGAGTTTAGTGTTGAGTACAGACTCACACTAAAGTTAACGTAAGCATATACTCCTTTATTAAATCTTATCATAGTTTATTCAAGCATTGTGAACTAACAACACTCTACACCCCAGGACCTACGACCTGCCACCACAACAACACTCTACACCTCAGGACCTACCACCCTGCCACCACAACACCACTAACAACACTCTACACCCCACGACCTTCCACCCTGCCACCACCACAACACTTTCGAATTCACTTCCCTCGAATTGCTTTCCACAAACATACAATCTACAAATGTTAAATCCAGTTGTTACAAACATTTTATGAATGGAGGATGCCTTTAGGCACATGGACCTTTTTGTTTTATCTGTGTTTTTCCTTCCTCCGTTCATTGTCTCTTAAAAAAAAAAAAAAATTTTTTTTTTTTTTTTTATTAACGTAAAGTACGACTGTTGTGAGTAGGCTTTGCCGTCATCGGTAAGCCTTTGTAGAAGTGCACTAAAACCTCGTTAATTGATACCCCGTTATCCAGTAGATTAACTCTGGAGGGTTTAAGTGTTTTGTTCACCGGCGTAATAGTTCGAGGGTTTGGAATTAGCGTACCGTTGTTGCAGATATAGCCTATCATCTAGTCCAATATTGAGTGCCCTTGTTTATTTCGTAGTGCCGGTCGTAACAACCTATTCTCCGCCTGGCTCCTCCTAAACGGTGGAAATATAGGTTTAATTACTGAAGTCACTTTATAACTTTAACCCCTTATGTACCGGTGACGTCTTTTAATATTTATCCTGGCTACTCTCAGACGACTGTATTCAGTATAAATAGGGCCTCCAGCAATTAATAGGCTTCAAAGTATCTCATTTACCCCTTTTTACTACCACAGATACTTTTTAAACTGCACAAATGTGTCTCAACATAGCTAGAGTAAAATAAAAAGAGATATCGCCGGTACAGAAAGGGTTAAGGGGAGGCAGACCGTTTTTCTGGACCCCCTTCTCCCTTATGTTTAGCCCCACTGGTTTTGAGATTATAAGACGTTAGGCCCATTAGTTTGGCGATTTTAACACCTTTCGACCCATTTCGTTGTCAATTTTAAGACCTTTCGTGCCATTTAGGTGTCGATTATTTCCTGGCGAGCGATAGCTAGCCTGCAATTTTAAGAGGAACCGGCCTTCGGCCGGAAAAATGTTCTACCGAAAAATGTACAAATTTATCTTGAAGGGGGGTCTAGGGGGTGTTTTTCTAAGCTTGATGGAGGTCTAAGGAGGACACTAAAATAATAAATGAATGCATGAATTAATAGACCAAACAAAAAGCCAGACTCCCCTCAAAGCCTCGACACATTTATAGGAACCACCGAAGTACAACACTATGCGGCCCGGCCTGATCATACGGCATATATATTAAGGGGATATATGGCGCTTTTATAGATCACCCCCTCATATCTAGCTCCATTAACTTGGCGATTTTAAAAATGTTTGCCCCATTTCTGTCAATGTTAAGACCTTTCGTGCCATTTAGGTGTCGATTTATTTTTCCTGACGAGCGATACGAGCCTGTAATTTAAGAGGACCAGGAAATGTTTCTACCGAAAAATTTACACATTTATCTTGAAAGGGGGTCTAGGGGTCGTCTTTCAAGCTTGATGGAGGTCTAGCGAGGAAACTAACCAAATAATACATACATGAAAATATCGACCAAATAATGAGCTGCTTTATTTACATTTGTATTATTAGTTTTAGTTTCCGGTGACGTATTTTCTGCTATATTCTGATAACTATTAAACAATTGAATTCAGCTTAGAAAGGACGTCTACTCATAAAAAAGGATACAGGCTATCACACTTAATCCTCTTTGTTGCCATATATCCTTCCTAAGCATTATAATATTGTCCAAATGTAGCTGAAATGAAAATTTAATACAAATAAGGCGCTGTATAGTGCCTTAGATAGTGTTTAGACTGTATGGCACTCTACAATGCTTTTAGGCAATTCATTCCACAAATTGACCACTCTGTTGAAAAAGAAGTGCTTTGCTTCGTGTGAATGAAACGCCTTTCCAACAATTGTGTAACCATTATTTATTTTGTTATTTGAGTTATCTAGTGTGAAGTACTTACATGCATCCATATTGTCATGTCCTTTGATAATTTAAAAACAAAATGGATTAGGTCCCCTCTCATTCTGCGGTTTGTCTTTTAGTCGTTCCTCATACGTTATGTTTCTTAGTCGGGGAATCATTTTAGTTACTCTCCGTTGCACTCTCTCTATATTTCAATGTATTTTACATAGTATGACAACCAAAACTGGACACAATATTCCAAATGCGGACGAAATAATGAACTATATAAAGTGTGTATAACGTTTTCGGATCTATATTAAAAAGATCTCCAAATAAAGCCAATCATTTTATTTGCTTGTTTTACAACTTCAGCGACTTGTTGGGCAGGTTTTAAATTACTTGTTATAGTTACTCCAAGGTCCGTTTCTTCCTTAGTTGAATTGTGTTAATCGAATAGTTTGGGCTTTCAGTTTTTACTGCCGATATGGAGCAATTTACATTTACGAAGTGGCTACGGGACACCACCAGTGGTGTCACGCAGCCCAGCCAGTGAGGCTGGGCTACGGAGTACAAAGGAGTACAAAGGAGTACAAAGGAAATCAAGCAACAACAGATCCAGTGACCCTTCTAGGTTGCTTGTCCTCCAAAACACTGAGGATCAAGTGTCCAAACAGTGGTTTAGAGTGGGTAAGGGAACATTGGAAAGGGAATTACTGCCCTGGAACTAATGTCCGTGGCAGGATTAGGAAGTTAGTAGGGGACAGATGGGTTAGTAACTGAGGGGGGGATAAAATAAAGTTATTCATTTACAAACGCAGTCAGTCGCGGGTTTGATGCGAGATATTTGTCTAGGCGGAGTTTAAATGAATCAACGGTGATGCAGTCTATAACGTTTCGGGGAAGCCCATTCCACAAGTTGACAACTCGATTGAAGAAGAAATTCTTAGATTCGTGCGAGTTAAAAGATTTACCAATAATTTTGCAACCGTTTCCCCGCGTGTAATTAGATTGGTCGATAGTGAAGTACTTACTACAGTTCATATTGTCGATGCCTTTGATGATTTTGAACACTTGAATTAAGTCGCCTCTTAATCTGCGCTGGGTTAAAGGAAATAGATTTAATTCTCTAAGACGCTCTTCGTATGGTTTGTTCTTTAGGCTAGGTATCATTTTGGTAACTCTACGTTGAACTCGTTCTAGCTTGTTTATATTTTTTGGTAATAAGGGCACCAGGATTGAACGCAGTATTCCAGAAGAGGGCGGACTAAGGAATTGTAAAGGGTTAGGATAACTTCTTTGGATTTATGCTCAAATGACCTGCCTATAAAGCCAATTATTTTGTTTGCCTTCTTAACAACTTCTGAACATTGTTGACTCGGTTTTAGGTTACTCGATATTGTTACTCCCAGATCGGTTTCTCTGTTTACATTCTTAAGCTGAGTGCCATTCATCGAATAGTTTGCTTTCTCATTTAGGTATCCGATATGTAGTACTTTACATTTATCCGCATTGAAACTCATTTGCCAAATTTGGGCCCAACATGACAATTAATCTAGATTGTGTTGCATATCGTCAACTTGTTCTTTCGAGAGTACGCTATTTGCAATTTTTGTATCGTCAGCAAATTTTGAGATTGTACAGGTGAGACCCTCATCTATGTCGTTGATGTAAATTAGAAAGAGAATTGGTCCTAGTACCGATCCCTGGGGTACCCCGCTACTTACATTGGTCCATTTTGATGCCTTACCGTTTATGACTACTCTTTGCTTTCTGTCGCTGAGCCAATTTTCTATCCATTTCAACACACCGTCTTGTATTCCATGCGCTTTTAGTTTTAGCAGTAAACGTTTGTGGGGAACTTTGTCAAAGGCCTTTTGAAAATCAAGGTATATAATATCTACAGCTTTACTCTCATCGTAGAGGTTGAGGATATCGTGGAAGAAGTCTAAGAGGTTTGTTAAACAGGAACGTTTTTTACGAAAGCCGTGTTGAGTATCTTTAAGTATGTTATTTTCCTCTAAGTGATTTACGAGTCTGTCTCGTATGACAGTTTCTAGCATTTTACATACAACTGAGGTTAAGCTAATTGGACGATAGTTACTGGATAGGGATTTGCTGCCTTTTTTTAATATCGGTGTTACGTTGGCTAGCTTCCACTGATCGGGCATAGTTCCAGACTGCAAGGATTTATTGAATAGTAATGTCAGTGGTTTAGAGAGCTCATCCTTAGCTTCCTTTAGAACTCTAGGCGAGATTGTATCAGGTCCAGGCGTTTTATTTACCTTGAGTTTATCTAAACAATTCAATACTTCTCTCTCTGTAACGGTGATATTGCTTAAAACATCTGAATTATCAATCTGAATCGGCGATGGTGTAGGGATATCACTGAGGTCTTCTGTTGTAAAAACTGATGCAAAGAAGGTATTGAGGACATTACTCATTTGTTCTTCGTCTTTGGTGTATTCTCCATTTTCATCGACTAACGGTCCAACAGTTGAAGTAACTACTTTTTTCTTTCTGATATAACTATAGAATTCTTTCGGGTTTGTTTTACTTTGATTCGCAATATGTAACTCTAAGGTCTTTTTACTTTGCTTAATTAACTTTTTGGCTTTGCGTCGTAGCTCTACAAATTTCAGCCGTTCTTCGTCATTTTGTGAGGATTTTAATCTATCATTAGCAAATTTTTTAGCAAGCAGGCAGTTTGAAATATCTTTATTCCACCATTTGGGCTTATTATTATGGCCTGGACGCCGAGTTTTCGATGGTATGCAGTCTTGCACTGCTTTTAGGTAAGTGGCTTCGAATAACTTCCAAGATGTATTTATGTCGTTATTGTGAATTAAAAAGCTCCAGTCAGTTTCTTTAAACATAGCTCTAAGTTTATGGAAGTTTGCTTTCTTGAAATTAGGGACTTTTTCGATGCTACTATTTGGTTCGTTACTAGTAAACTTTAAAGTGAAAGTTATCGTATGATGGTCGCTGTTACTGAATTCATCACCAACATTCAAATTCTCTATTAATTCTTCTTTTGTTGCAAGTACAATGTCAAGAACGTTATTACCACGGGTCGGCGTTCCAACAAATTGATAAAGCGAACTCTCTTGCAAGTTCGTATACAAGTCATGTCCGGAGTGTGAAGTAAGAGTATCGCCCCACTTGGTCACAGGTAAATTAAAGTCACCAAAAATTACGGTATCTTGCGAGTTACTTATATCTGCAATTTGTTCGTAAATTTCTCGGTCAGTTTGCACTGATTGAGCTGGAGGTCTGTATATTAATGCAAGTATTATTTTGGTACCTTTATTATTCTTTATTAGCACAAAAGATGCGTCGACGTTCACAATTTGAGGTTTTGACAAGAGGGTAGGGTTAAGACTTTCTTTGATATAAAGTAAAACGCCACCTCCATTTCGATTTATTCGGCTTTTCTCAAACATTACATAACCGGGAAGTGAATACTCTGCTAAAAAGTCTCTATCTTCTGTATTGAGCCAAGATTCTGTTATGCCAATCACATCATAATTTTCTGTAAACACTAGCTCCTCTAAATCTGAAAATTTATTGCGTATGCTACGAGCGTTTGCATAGAAAACCTTTAAATTTGTTATTTTAGAACTCCCGGAACGCGCTTCAATAATATTTTTGGTTCTTGTCGGATCTACATTTATGTTCATGGCTGTCCTCGGTCCTCGCTGTCTCCGGTCCTTATCGCTGGTGGTCCTCGGTTGCCTCTGTTTTTTTCTTGGCGTTGGATGATTTATGTCACTGCTGCTTCTTCTCGGATGGCATTTTTTGATCCATGGCTGCGGACTGCTTCGTGTAGGAGACGACCCATGCGTGCTGAACCCACAGGGTTTAGATGAGTGCCATCCTTGCGGAACAGAGTAGGCTGGTTGTAGAAGTTGTCCCAGAGGTTGATGAATTCAACTTCTTCCCTCAGACACAAATGTTTTAGTCGGCTATTTGTGCTGAAGGCCTTGTCGTAGAATTTGTCAGGTGCGTCGATCTTGGGGAGAATGCCTGAGATGATGATATTCCTTGACTTGTTTTGTAGTGCTGGATCATCTTGCGATATTTATCCATCAACTCTTCGGATCTGGTGCGCATGACGTCATTTGAACCAGCATGGATGACAAAAAGGGTATTTTCATTTGCATCCTTTGTGGTATCTTCGAAGGCTTCCACAATGTCGTCCAGTCCAGCTCCTGGGATGCAAAATCTTTTTCGTTGAATTGGGACTCTGTCGCAGAACTCTTCGACCTGTCCTCGTAGGATGGAATCCCCAACGAGCCTGGTCTCTTCTGGTTCGTCTTCCATCTCTACCAATATCTCAAATTTGTTGGACATTGTGACTGGTAGATGAGACCTTTTCTGCGTTGGCCGTGCACCGTTCCTCACTGGTGTAAATCCGGAAACCTGTGGTGGCGGGACTCTACGTACAGGTCGGGGAGAGGAGTGGTTAGAACGGGGGCGAGGGGTTGGTACTGTTCGTGCTAGCAGGCTTCTTGCACGAGGAGTGGGGGAGAGACTAAGGTGAACAGGGCGGCTGTCCTGGTTTGATGTCGGCTCAGGTTCGTCAGAAGCATCTGCTGCAGTGTCTACTGCAGGTGTTGGATTGTTGGCAGATGACGTTGGGGCGGTGGTGGATGCTGGAGTTGAAACAATTTGAGTTAGTGATACTCCAACGTTGAGTGTTACAAACTCTTGGAGTGATTCCAGCTTCCTGGTGAGGGCGTTGATCTTGTTGAGGGCTTCATCCAATTTTGCTGTCAAATCCTCTCGTTGCTGGCAGAGTCGGCAGACTTGTGGATCGGCAGGAGCAAACATGGAAGCACCAAACCTACCGGCGCAGTTCGTACAGGCACGAGGCATGGTGACGATCACTTTCTTCAGTTCACTTCACTCACTTAAAAACACTTAATTCACTTTAAAAACACTAAACTCACTTTAAAAACACTTCACTCCCTTCAGGTCGCTTCACTTACTTAAATAGGCCTAACCGAAAACAAAAATGTTGAAATACACACAAATAGGTTATCAGCGGTGATAGCCTAACCAAAAATTAAAACAAAACAAAATTAAATTTGAATACGCAGTGATAGCCGAACCGAAAACAATTTATGTTTATTTAAACAGAAATAGGCCACCAGGGGTTATAGCCTATCCTAACCGAAAACAAAAATTATGAACTACCGGTACGCAGAAATAGGCCACCAGCGGTGATAGCTTAACTGAAAATTTAAAAATTGAAGTACGCAGAAATAGGCCACCAGGGATGATAGCCTAGACTAACCGAAAAACAAAATTAACCGAAAACAAAAATTATGAAATACCGGTACGCAGAAATAGGCCACCAGCGGTGATAGCCTAGACTAACCGAAAACAAAAATAACCGAAAACAAAAATTATGAAATACTGGTACGCAGAAATAGGCCACCAGCGGTGATAGCCTAACTGAAAATTTAAAAATTGAAGTACGCAGAAATAGGCCACAATACGGGACACCACTGGTGGTGTCCCGTAGCCCACCCTCACTGGCTGGGCTGCGTAACACTACCAGTGGTGTCTCGCAGCCCAGCCACACTGGGTAGGCTACGGGACACCACCACAAGTGTTCCACGTATACAAAGCTTGATTGTATAGCTAAATTTGTTCATATCGTATTTCCATCAATTTTTTCTTAGTTTAAACACATGCCCTTTGATCCTACCAGGTTACCTCACAACAAAGTCTTTGTAAATCGTTGTTATATACCCATCACACGTCTTCTCCTCCAAGCTTGGGAAATTGAGATTCTTCAGTGGGTGTGTGTGTGTGTGTGTGTGTGTGTGTGTGTGTGTGTGTGTGTGTGTGTGTACAAATGAATGGTAACAGTGTGGATGGAAATATTTACGAATGGGTTTGTGAATGAAAGTACGAAATGTTTCTGTGATTGTGAATATAAAGGTGTGTTTGTGTAATTGTGTGTGTGAGCACGTGGTTGTATGTTTGTGAGTAGAATTATACATGGCAGGGTAGGTGCTTTTAATAGTGAATCCTTGTCCACTTGTAAATGAAAATGTGTGTGTGTGTATAATATATATATATATATATATATATATATATATATATATATATATATATATATATATATGCCATGGTCAGGTTACATACAGACATAGGGAAGATAAAGATTGGGAAATGAGTGAGACGGGGCGACACGATCTCACCTACGGTTTTCAAGTGATCTTTAGAATGTGTTCATGAAAAAAAGGAATACATACAGATGGGGAATACCTTAACCACTTCGAATTTGCAGATTACAAAGCAGAACAGCTTACCTTGTTGCTTTTAATGCTCCCGAAACCCAATTTCTCCATCTTACTACCCGTCCGGAACCGCCAGAAGACTATCGCTTATACTTCAACAATACAAACATCACTCATTCATCTTCTCTCAATATTCTTGGTGTCTCTATTTCTTCTACTCTTACTTAGAAGGACCATATTACCAGTCTTGCTAAGGCAGCCTCCCAGAAGCTAGATGTGCTCAACCGCCTCAAGGAGTTCTTTACCCCTGCTCAGCTTCTTGCTCTGTACAAGGGCACAGTGCGTACACACGAAGTTTGAAGCAATTTAAGTCATAGGAAGAGTGAAAGACTGATTCTGGGAGAGAGTTCCAGAGCTCAGCAGTTGAATAGAAGAAAGACTGTACCCTAGTACCAAACATATATAAATTCAATAATGTCCAACTACAATATCCTTACAGTTATATTTTAGCAACTACTATTAATTATTACTACCTCCTCTCCCCAAAAGTGAATATATATATACCGGTATATATACCGTATATATATATATATATATATATATATATATATATATATATATACAGTATATATATATATACCGGTATATATATATATATATATTATATATATAATGTGTTTAAGGTGTGTGTATGCGTGAGTGCGTGCGTGTGGGAGTCTGCAGAAAGCCGTTTGGCGCACACAAGGCAGATCCCTCTCACACCCAACCCAGAGTTGGAAAGCGTGGCAAAAAAATTGAGATGGAGAGAGGGGATCGAAAAAAAACTGCTGGGCACTGGGGAAACATGACATGCAGTGATTGGCAAAATCACGAGAGTCACGGAAAAGGTTATGCGAGGCCTTTTGTGCTTAAAATATTCCGTGTGTGTCTCCAGAGTTCGGGTCCCAGGGATGACCACATTGATTAATTAATTGCATTACCTACAAATATATGGTTGTTGTTGTTGTTGTTGTTCCCCAAGCTGCCTGGCCGAACAGCCCCAAGGCCCCGAGCAAGGCCAAGGCCATAACTGAGCGCCCCCACAGAACCCTCCCTGCCTACCACAATAAAGCCTGGGTGACCGAAGCCACTCCATGGCGGGGAGCTGAGGAGGGCGGAAACGCCCGGGAAACCAAAGCCCCACCCAGGGCCCTGTGCCCCTCAGCAATTATGAAGAGAAATTTGAGGGGCAAAGGAAAAATGTGACGCTTTGGCTTCCATTCTTGGTAGATTGGGAGGTCAATCCACGGAAAAGACGCCGTCACTTGAGATCTAGGAAATACATAAGTAAAAGGAACAGTCGGAGTAAGCTATGGGTATGGCAGAGATCGCTCAGTTCTCACTCTGATAGACCAGCCCATCACCATATGACTAGAACCCAATCCTCTCAGCATCAGCTAGGAAAGGCCCTAGAAAGCCGCCTTTGGCGGGGGGATCGCTCCCCTATTTCAACCCCTTTCAGGGTTGGGCACCCGCCCACAAATATATGGTTAGTGGGTATATATATATACAGTATATATATATATAATATAATGTGTGTGTTATAAACATTATAATAATTATTAGTTGTGACTGACTGACTTATTAGTTAATATTGCTATCATATTGCTAGAGAGACGAATATGTAGAGGAAATAATGATAGAGGTGTTTTAAGTGGATGAAAGGTATCAATAAGAGAGATATGTATATGGTATTATAGCTTAGTAACCTGCCATGTGTCTCCTTCATACACAGAAAAGAAGAAGAACAAATAAGAAAATGGGAGCCCGCATAAAGCCGATTGGCCCACACAAGGCAGATCCCTCTTCTCCCAACCCATCTTGTCCATATGTCTATCTAATTGTATTTTGAAGTTCTCTATCGTTCTTGATCACACTATGGCGCTAGGTAGCCTGTTCCATAGGTATATACAGCTCTTACCAAACCAGCATTTGCCTATATTTCTTGAAACGAAAAGTATCCCATTTGAAACCATTTGTTTGAGTTTTCTAGCTATCGCTGAGCTTCAGTACATCTTTCATATCCCCTGTATTTAGCCTATCTCACTTACCCACTTGAACACCTCTATCATATCTATCATATGATATATAATTCTGCGTCTTTCTAACGAATGTAAGCCTAGCTTCTTCAACCTGTCTTCATGTGGAAGATTTCTAATATTACAGATTATTTTTTGTCATTCTTAGTTGTACTATCTCCTAGGAATCTATGTTCATTCTGTAATAGGGACTCCAATTTTGAACAGCATAATCCATATGTAGCCTCACTAACGCTAGATAACATTTCAAGATTACGTCTGCTGTTCTGTTACTCACACTTCTAGATATATATCCAAGAACTCTATTTGCCTTATTTCGAACATTGATTTCTTGGTTTCAAATCACAGTTGACGATGATTCTCAAGTATTTTTCATTATTTGAGTTAGTTATATCCACGTTATCGAATTTGTATCCTGCATTTCCTATCGATTTACTCAATTTTACTACACTGCATTTACCTACATTGAACTTCATCTGCCAATTTACTGCCCATTCGTGTAGTATGTCTAAATCTATTTGGAGTGTTCCCATTTTAGTGTCATCTGTAAATTTACTGATTTTGTTAGTTATTCCTACATCAAGGTTGTTAATATATATATATATATATATATATATATATATATATATATATATATATATATATATATATATATATATAAGAGAGAGAGAGAGAGAGAGAGAGAGAGAGAGAGAGAGAGGTACAATTTACAAGTAGGTGTTAATTTTCTGGATTACCTGGATTAGCTTGAGGTTGGTCAGCGGGTTTTTTTGTTGGCAACCTTCTTCGGCCGCACTCACATGGTAGCAATATAAATGTTTTATAATGCTATAGATTTACCAATTACAATCCCTATCCTAAATTAACCAAACATCACATTTAGATGCCAATAATCACCAGACAATATATGCATCATCAATTGAGAAATGTTTCCTATTATCTTCCATGTTGATTCACTATATAAACACACACAAACTCATGCACATTCACATTGTCAAGCACAAAATCATTCTGGAACACATATTCGTGTTCCTACCCACAATGACATTAACTCGCATTGCGTGTATTCACCTTGACGAACAAGTTCGCTGATTTATATTCATATATCTACACACACACACACACACACTTTTAGATTACCACTCGACAACGCACATATATTCGAACATACATTCACAATTACACACTCGCCTTCACATTTCCAATCAGAATACACACGCACACACATTGATATTCCCTCCCACAATCGCACCCACACTCTAATGTTCTTTCAGAACCACACGCACAAATACATATTCGCATTCCTAATCACAAACACAAACACACATTCACAAAGACAAGTCATGTGAATGACTCTCTCATTCTCTCTCTATCACACACACACACACAAACACATACACACACACTCACACACACACAAACATATTGTACATTCATTATTAATTGTGTACATCCATTATACAAACACATATTTCCACTCACAAACGTACAGACTTTATGCTCGTACATGCACATTCCTACTCGTGCATGCAAGCTTGCACTGCGCCCCCTCCCCCCTACCTAGCACCATTGTGGGATCAAGAACGATAGAGTTTCAAAATACAATTAGATAAACATATGCACGAGATGGGTTGGGTGTGAGAGGGATCTGCCTTGTGTGGGCCAATCGACTTTCTGCGGACTCCCATATGTTCTTATAAGATGGATATGTAAGACGAAGAATATACACACATACAGTATATAACGCCTAGTTAGATGTATAAATAGGTATGTGTGAGTGTGTGTGGCGTAGGGAGTTGAGAATGGAATAGGTCTGTATATACAACAAGTAGGATTATAATTTAATAAAGTCCAACGTTTTTAATGATAATATAAATAATAATCCAAAGAATTTCGATTCAACAGTCTAATTGGCTGAATTATATGGCGATAAATACGAAAACATTTGTGGTGGTGTCCCGTAGCCTACCCAGTGTGGCTGGGCTGCGAGACACCACTGGTAGTGTCACGCAGCCCAGCCAGTGAGGCTGGGCTACGGGACACCACCAGTGGTGTCCCGTAGCCACTTCGTTACATTTATCTATATTGAAATTCATCTGCCATGTCTGAGTCCAGTTAGATAGCTTGTCTAAATCATTCTGAATCTCTTGTATGTGCAATGGCGAGTTTACTTTGCCTGCAATTTTTGTGTCATCAGCGAATTTCGAGATTCTGCATAATAGTCTATCATCAATATCATTATTATAAATAAGAAAACTAAAATTGGACCGAGAACTGAGCCTTGTGGTACACCGCTTGTAACATTTATCCAATTTGAGTCTTTGCCGTTAATAACTACTCTTTGTTTTCGCAATGTATTCTGTACCAGCCGCATTTATACGATTTGATGAAGCTTAAGAAAGATATATAGTAGCTAAAAGGATTGATTGAGATAGTATGTAGCCTTTTAATTGGTAGACGTCCTTCTTAAACTAAATTAAATCGTCTAATAGTTGGCAGAGTATAATGAAAAGGATGTCATCGGTACTGAATGGGTTAATAACTGAGATTGTGCAATAGCTCTGGGCGCTAGAGAAACTTGTGCTACAGGTAGGACTTACGAAGAGGATGCATCGTGTAGACCTTTAAGGTGTATTTCAGATCAGTTCATCATGGGCGACTTGAAAGGTTTTGTTTGTCTATTGTTAGTTTTTTGTTTACTGAATGCAGGAATTTGCGAATCTATACATTTCTCCCAGCACATCGTGATCTCCTTATTCGACTCTACAACGATCCCGAATTTTAATTTAGTGGAAAGTAGTTTGAAACGACAATAAATCAGACATTCTGGGTGGGTGAAGACATCTATGCCTCACAGTATATTCTATATCGGTAGGGTGCAGAGTGTTGTTAGTGTTGTTGTGGTGGCAGGGTGGTAGGTCCTTGGGTGTATAGTGTTGTTAGTCAGTGTTGTTGTGGTGGCAGGGTGGTAGGTCCTGGGGTGTATAATGTTGTTAGTGTTGTTGTGGTGGCAGGGTGGTAGGTCCTGGGCTGTATAATGTTGTTAGTGTTGGTGTGGTGGCAGTGTGGTAGGTCCTGGGGTGTATAGTGTTGTTAGTGTTGTTTTGGTGGCAGGGTGGTAGGTCCTGGGGTGTATAGTGTTGTTAGTGTTGTTGTGGTGGCAGGGTGGTAGGTCCTGGGGTGTATAGTGTTGTTAGTCAGTGTTGTTGTGGTGGTAGGTCCTGGGGTGTATAGTGTTGTTAGTTTTGTTGTGGTGGCAGGGTGGTAGGTCCTGGGGTGTAGAGTGTTGTTAGTCAGTGTTGTTGTGGTGGCAGGGTGGTAGGTCCTGGGGTGTATAGTGTTGTTGTGGTGGCAGGGTGGTAGGTCCTGGGGTGTATAGTGTTGTTCGTCAGTGTTGTGGTGGCAGGGTGGTAGGTCCTGGGGTGTATAGTGTTGTTAGTGTTGTTGTGGTGGCAGGGTGGTAGGTCCTGGGGTGTAGAGTGTTCTTAGTGCTGGTGCGGTGGCAGGGTGGTAGGTCCTTGGGTGTATAGTGTTAGTGTTGTGGTGGTGGCAGTGTGGTGGTTCCTGGGGTGTATAGTGTTGTTAGTCAGTGTTGTTGTGGTGGCAGGGTGGTAGGTCCTGGGGTTTATAGTGTTGTTAGTGTTGTTGTGGTGGCAGGTTGGTAGGTCCTGGGGTGTAGAGTGTTGTTAGTCAGTGTTGTTGTGGTGGCAGGGTGGTAGGTCCTGGGGTGTATAGTGTTGTTGTGGTGGCAGGGTGGTAGGTCCTGGGATGAAGAGTGTTGTTGTGGTGGCAGGGTGGTAGGTCCTGGGGTGTATAGTGTTGTTGTGGTGGCAGGGTGGTAGGTCCTGGGGTGTATAGTGTTGTTAGTCAGTGTTGTTGTGGTGGTAGGGTGGTAGGTCCTGGGGTGTATAGTGTTGTTTGTGTTGTTGTGGTGGCAGGGTGGTAGGTCCTGGGGTGTAGAGTGTTGTTAGTGCTGGTGTGGTGGCAGGGTGGTAGGTCCTTGGGTGTATAATGTTAGTGTTGTGGTGGTGGCAGGGTGGTGGGTCCTGGGGTGTATAGTGTTGTTAGTCAGTGTTGTTGTGGCAGGTTGGTAGGACCTGGGGTGTAGAGTGTTGTTGTGGTGGCAGGGTGGTAGGTCCGGGGGTGTAGAGTGTTGTTGTGGTGACAGGGTGGTAGGTCCTGGGGTGTATAGTGTTGTTAGCATTGGTGTGGTGGCAGGGTGGTAGATCCTAGGGTGTAGAGTGTTGTTAGTGTTATGGTGGTGGCAGGGTGGTAGGTCCTGGGGTGTAGAGTGTTGTGGTGGTGGCAGGGTGGTGGTTCCTGGAGTGTTGTTGTGGTGGCAGGGTGGTAGGTCCTGGGGTGTAGAGTGTTGTTGTGGTGGCAGGATGGTAGGTCCTGGGGTGTAGAGTGTTGTTGTGGTGGCAGGGTGGTAGGTCCTGGGGTGTAGAGTGTTGTTGTGGTGGCAAGGTGGTAGGTCCTGGGGTGTAGTGTGTTGTTAGTCAGTGTTGTGGTGTTGGCAGGATGGAAGGTCTTGGGGTGTAGAGTGTTGTTAGTGGTGTTGTGGTGGCAGGGTGGTAGGTCCTGGGGTGTAGAGTGTTGTTGTGGTGGAAGGGTCGTAGGACCTGGGGTGTAGAGTGTTGTTGTGGTGGAAGGGTCGTAGGTCCTGGGGTGTAGAGTATTGTTAGTCAGTGTTGTGGTGGTGGCAGGGTGGTAGGTCCTGGGGTGTAGAGTGTTGTTGTGGTGGCTGGGTCGTAGGTCCTGGGGTGTAGAGTTTTGTTAGTCAGTGCTGTGGTGGTGGCAGGGTGGTAGGTCCTGGGGTGTAGAGTGTTGTTAGTGTTGGTGTGGTGGCAGGGTGGTAGGTCCTGGGGTGTATAGTGTTGTTAGTGTTGTGGTGGCAGGGTGGTAGGTCCTGGGGTGTATAGTGTTGGTGTGGTGGTAGGTCCTGGGGTGTAGAGTGTTGTTGTGGTGACAGGGTGGTAGGTCCTGGGGTGTGGTGTTGTTAGTGTTGTGTGGTTGTGGTGGCAGGGTGGTAGATCCTAGGGTGTAGAGTGTTGTTAGTGTTATGGTGGTGGCAGGGTGGTAGGTCCTAGTGTGTAGAGTGTTGTGGTGCTGACAGGGTGGTAGGTCCTGGAGTGTAGAGTGTGTGTGTGGCAGGGTGGAGGTCCTGGGGTTGTGTGTTGTTGGTGTTGTGTGGTGGCAGGGTGGTAGATCCTAGGGTGTAGGGTGTTGTTCGTGTTGTTGTGGTGGCAGGGTGGTATGGGTGTAGAGTGTTGTTAGTGTTGTTGTGGTGGCAGGGTGGTAGGTCCTGGAGTGTAGAGTGTTGCATAATGTTGTTAGTGTTGTTGTGGTGGCAGGGTGGTAGGCCCTGGGGTGTGGAGTGTTGTTAGTCAGTGTTGGTGTAGTGGCAGAGTGGTAGGTCCTGGGGTGTAGAGTGTTGTTGTGGTGGCAGGGTGGTAGCTCCTGGGGTGTAGAATATTGTTAGTCAGTGTTGTTGTGGTGGCAGGGTGGTAGGTCCTGGGGTGTAGAGTGTTATTAGTCAGTGTTGTGGTGGTGGTAGGTCCTGGGGTGTAGAGTGTTGTTAGTGTTGTTGTGGTGGCAGGGTGGTAGGTCCTGGGGTGTAGAGTATTGTTAGTCAGTGTTGTTGTGGTGGCAGGGTGGTCGGTCCTGGGGTGTAGAGTGTTCTTGTGGTGGCAAGGTGGTAGGTCCTGGGGTGTAGAGTATTGTTAGTCAGTGTTGTTGTGGTGGCAGGGTTGTAGGTCCTGGGGTGTAGAGTGTTGTTAGTCAGTGTTGTTGTGGTGGCAGGGTGGTATGTCCTGTGGTGTAGAGTGTTGTTGTAGTGGCAGGGTGGTAGGTCCTGGGGTGTAGAGTGTTGTTAGTCAGTGATGTTGTGGTGGCAGGGTGGAAGGTCCTGGATTGTAGAGTGTTGTTGTGGTGGCAGGGTGGTAGGTCCTGTGGTATTGAGTGTTGTTAGTCAATGTTATGGTGGTAGCAGGGAGGTAGGTCCTGGGGTGTAGAGTGTTGTGGTGGTGGCAGGGTGGTAGGTCCTGGGGTGTAGAGTGTTGTTGTGGTTGCAGGGTGGTAAGTCCTGGGGTGAAGAGTGTTGTGGTGGTGGCAGGGTGGTAGGTCCAGGGGTGTAGAGTGTTGATGTGGTGGCAGGATGGTAGGTCCTGGGGTGTAGAGTGTTGTTGTGGTGGCAGGGTGGTAGGTCCTGGGGTGTAGAGTGTTGTTGTTGTGGCCGGGTGGTAGGTCCTGGTGTGTAGAGTGTTGTTAGTCTTTTTTTCTTTTTTTTCTTTTTTTTAGAGACAATGAACGGAGGAAGGAAAAACACAGATAAAACAAAAAGGTCCATGTGCCTAAAGGCATCCTCCATTCATAAAATGTTTGTAACAACTGGATTTAAACATTTGTAGATTGTAAGTTTGTGGAAAGCAATTCGAGGGAAGTGAATTCGAAAGTGTTGTGGTGGTGGCAGGGTGGAAGGTCGTGGGGTGTAGAGTGTTGTTAGTGGTGTTGTGGTCGCAGGGTGGTAGGTCCTGGGGTGTAGAGTGTTGTTGTGGTGGCAGGGTCGTAGGTCCTGGGGTGTAGAGTGTTGTTAGTGTTGTTGTGGTGGCAGGGTGGTAGGTCCTGGGGTGTAGAGTGTTGTTGTGGTGGCAGGGTGGTAGGTCTTGGGGTGTAGAGTGTTCTTAGTGTTGTTGTGGTGGCAGGGTGGTAGGTCCTGGGGTGTAGAGTGTTGTTAGTCAGTGTTGTTGTGGTGGCAGGGTGGTAGGTCCTGGGGGTGGGTTGTTGTTGTGGTGGCAGGATGGTAGGTCCTGGGGTGTAGAGTGTTGTTGTGGTGGCAGAGTGGTAGGTCCTGGGGTGTAGAGTGTTGTTGTTGTGGCCGGGTGATAGGTCCTGGGGTGTAGAGTGTTGTTAGTCTTCTTTTTTTTTCTTTTTTTTTTAGAGACAATGAACGGAGGAAGGAAAAACACAGATAAAACAAAAAGGTCCATGTGCCTAAAGGCATCCTCCATTCATAAAATGTTTGTAACAACTGGATTTAAACATTTGTAGATTGTAAGTGTGTGGAAAGCAATTCGAGGGAAGTGAATTCGAAAGAGTTGTGGTGGTGGCAGGGTGGAAGGTTGTGGGGTGTAGAGTGTTGTTAGTGGTGTTGTGGTCGCAGGGTGGTAGGTCCTGGGGTGTAGAGTGTTGTTGTGGTGGCAGGGTCGTAGGTCCTGGGGTGTAGAGTGTTGTTAGTCAGTGTTGTGGTGGTGGCAGGGTGGTAGGTCCTGGGGTGTAGAGTCTTGTTAGTGTTGGTGTGGTGGCAGGGTGGTAGGTCCTGGGGTGTATAGTGTTGTTAGTGTTGTGGTGGCAGGGTGGTAGGTCCTGGGGTGTATAGTGTTGTTGGTGTGGTGGTAGGTCCTGGGGTGTAGAGTGTTGTTGTGGTGGCAGAGTGGTAGGTCCTGGAGTGTAGAGTGTTATTGTGGTGACAGGGTGGTAGGTCCTGGGGTGTATAGTGTTATTAGTGTTGGAGTGGTGGCAGGGTGGTAGATCCTAGGGTGTAGATTGTTGTTAGTGTTTTGGTGGTGGCAGGGTGGTTGGTCCTGGGGTGTAGAATGTTGTGGTGGTGGCAGGGTGATAGGTCCTGTAGTGTAGAGTGTTGTTGTGGTGGCAGGGTGGTAGGTCCTGGTGTGTATAGTGTTGTTAGTGTTGGTGTGGTGGCAGGGTGGTAGATCCTAGGGTGTAGAGTGTTGTTAGTGTTGTTGTGGTGGCAGGGTGGTAGGTCACTGGGGTGTAGAGTGTTGTTAGTGTTGTTGTGGTGGCAGGGTGGTAGGTCCTGGAGTGTAGAGTGTTGTATAGTGTTGTTAGTGTTTTTGTGGTGGCAGGGTGGTAGGCCCTGGGGTGTAGAGTGTTGTTAGTCAGTGTTGGTGTGGTGACAGGGTGGTAGGTCCTGGGGTGTAGAGTGTTGTTGTGTTGGCAGGGTGGTAGGTCCTGGGGTGTAGAGTATTGTTAGTCAGTGTTGTTGTGGTGGCAGGGTGGTAGGTCACGGGGTGTAGAGTGTTATTAGTCAGTGTTGTGGTGGTGGCAGGGTGGTAGGTCCTGGGGTGTAGAGTGTTTGTTAGTGCTGTTGTGGTGGTAGGGTGGTTGGTCTGGGGGTTTGAGTGTTGTGTGTTGTTTGGGTGGTGGCAGGGTGGTAGGCTGGGGTGTAGAGTGTTGTTGTGGTGGCAGGGGGTAGGTCCTGGGGTGTAGTATTGTTAGTCAGTGTTTTTTGTGGTGGCAGGGTGGTAGGTATGGGGTGTAGCGGTGTTGTTGTGGTGGCAGGGTGGTAGGCCTGGGGTGTAGAGGGTATTGTAAGTCAGTGTTGTGTGGCAGGGTAGTAGGTCCTGGGGTGTAGAGTGTTGTTAGTCAGTGTTGTTGTGGTGGCAGGGTGGTATGTTTGTGGGTGTTGTTGTTGTGGTGGCAGGGTGGTAGGTCCTGGGGTGTAGAGTGTTGTAAGTCAGTGTTGTTGTGGTAGCAGGGTGGAAGGTGGAGTGCGGTGTTGTTGTGCAGGGTGGTAGGTCCTGTGGTATTGAGAGATGTTAGTCAGTGTTATGGTGGTGGGAGGGTGGTAGGTCCTGGGGTGTAGAGTGTTGTTAGTGTTGTTGTGGTGTCAGGGTGGTAGGTCCTGGAGTGTAGAGTGTTGTATAGTGTTGTTAGTGTTGTTGTGGTGGCAGGGTGGTAGGCCCTGGGGTGTAGAGTGTTGTTAGTCAGTGTTGGTGTGGTGGCAGGGTGGTAGGTCCTGGGGTGTAGAGTGTTGTTGTGGTGGCAGGGTGGTAGGTCCTGGGGTGTAGAGTATTGTTAGTCAGTGTTGTTGTGGTGGCAGGGTGGTAGGTCCTGGGGTGTAGAGTGTTATTAGTTAGTGTTGTGGTGGTGGCAGGGTGGTAGGTCCTGGAGTGTAGAGTGTTGTTGTGGTGGCAGGGTGGTAGGTCCTAGGGTGTAGAGTGTTGTTAGTCAGTGTTGGTAGGGTGGTAGGTACTGGAGTGTAGAGTGTTGTTGTGGTGGCAGGGTGGTAGGTCCTGGGGTGTAGAGTATTGTTAGTCAGTGTTGTTGTGGTGGCAGGATGATCGGTCCTGGGGTGTAGAGTGTTGTTGTGGTGGCAGGGTGGTAGGTCCTGGGGTGTAGAGTATTGTTAGTCAGTGTTGTTGTGGTGGCAGGGTAGTAGGTCCTGGGGTGTAGAGTGTTGTTAGTCAGTGTTGTTGTGGTGGCAGGGTGGTATGTCCTGTGGTGTAGAGTGTTGTTGTGGTAGCAGGGTGGTAGGTCCTGGGGTGTAGAGTGTTGTTAGTCAGTGTTGTTGTGGTGGCAGGGTGGAAGGTCCTGGAGTGTAGAGTGTTGTTGTGGTGGCAGGGTCGTAGGTCCTGTGGTATTGAGTGTTGTTAGTCAGTGTTATGGTTGTGGCAGGGTGGTAGGTCCTGGGGTGTAGAGTCTTGTGGTGGTGGCAGGGTGGTAGGTCCTGGGGTGTAGAGTGTTGTTGTGGTGGCAGGGTGGTAGGTCCTGGGGTGAAGAGTGTTGTGGGTGGTTGCAGGGTGGTAGGTCCTTGGGTGTAGAGTGTTGTTAGTCAGTGTTGTTGTGGTGGCAGGGTAGTACGTCCTGGGGTGTAGAGTGTTGTTAGTGTTGTGGTGGTGGCAGGGTGGTTGGTCCTGGGGTGTAGAGTGTTGTTGGTCAGTGTTGTGTTGTGGCAGGTTGGTAGGTCTTGGGGTGTAGAGTGTTGTAGAATGTTGTTGTGGTGGCAGGATAGTTGGTCCTTGGGTGTAGAGTGTTGTTGTGGTGGCAGGGTGGTAGGTCTTGGGGTGTAGAGTGTTGTTAGTGTTGTTGTGGTGGCAGTGTGGTAGGTCCTGGGGTGTAGAGTGTTGTTAGTCAGTGTTGTTGTGGTGGCAGGGTGGTAGGTCCTGGGGTGTAGAGTGTTGTTGTGGTGGCAGGATGGTAGGTCCTGGGGTTAGAGCGTTGTTGTGGTGGCAGGGTGGTAGGTCCTGGGGTGTAGAGTGTTGTTAGTCAGTGTTGTGGTGGTGGCAGGATGGAAGGTCTTGCGGTGTAGAGTGTTGTTAGTGGCGTTGTGGTGGCAGGGTGGTAGGTCCTGGGGTGTAGAGTGTTGTTGTGGTGGAAGGGTCGTAGGTCCTGTGGTGTAGAGTGTTGTTAGTCAGTGTTGTGGTGGTGGCAGGGTGGTAGGTCCTGGGGTGTAGAGTGTTGTTGTGGTGGCAGGGTCGTAGGTCCTGGGGTGTAGAGTGTTGTTAGTCAGTGTTGTGGTGGTGGCAGGGTGGTAGGTCCTGGCGTGTAGAGTGTTATTAGTGTTGGTGTGGTGGCAGGGTGGTAGGTCCTGGGGTGTATAGTGTTGTTAGTGTTGTGGTGGCAGGATGGTAGGTCCTGGGGTGTATAGTGTTGTTAGGGTTGGTGTGGTCGTAGGTCCTGTTGTGTAGAGTGTTGTTGTGGTGACAGGGTGGTAGGTCCTGGGGTGTATAGTGTTGTTAGTGTCGGTGTGGTGGCAGGGTGGTAGATCCTAGGGTGTAGAGTGTTGTTAGTGTTATGGTGCTGGCAGGGTGGTAGGTCCTAGGGTGTAGAGTGTTGTGGTGCTGACAGGGTGGTAGGTCCTGGAGTGTAGAGTGTTGTTGTGGTGGCAGGGTGGGAGGTCCTGGGGTGTATAGTGTTGTTAGTGTTGGTGTGGTGGCAGGGTGGTAGATCCTAGGGTGTAGAGTGTTGTTCGTGTTGTTGTGGTGGCAGGGTGGTAGGTCCTGGGGTGTAGAGTGTTGTTAGTGTTGTTGTGGTGGCAGGGTGGTAGGTCCTGGAGTGTAGAGTGTTGTATAGTGTTGTTAGTGTTGTTGTGGTGGCAGGGTGGTAGGCCCTGGGGTGTAGAGTGTTGTTAGTCAGTGTTGGTGTGGTGGCAGGGTGGTAGGTCCTGGGGTGTAGAGTGTTGTCGTGGTGGCAGGGTGGTAGGTCCTGGGGTGTAGAGGGTTATTAGTCAGTGTTGTGGTGGTGGTAGGGTGGTAGGTCCTGGGGTGTAGAGTGTTGTTAGTGTTGTTGTGGTGGCAGGGTGGTAGGTCCTGGGGTGTAGAGTGTTGTTAGTCAGTGTTGGTGTGGCTGCAGGGTGGTAGGTCATGTGGTGTAGAGTGTTGTTGTGGTGGCAGGGTGGTAGGTCCTGGGGTGTAGAGTATTGTTAGTCAGTGTTGTTGTGGTGGCATGGTGGTCGGTCCTGGGGTGTAGAGTGTTGTTGTAGTGGCAAGGTGGTAGGTCCTGGGGTGTAGAGTATTGTTAGTCAGTGTTGTTGTGGTGGCAGGGTGGTATGTCCTGTGGTGTAGAGTGTTGTTGTGGTGGCAGGGTGGTAGGTCCTGGGGTGTAGAGTGTTGTTAGTCAGTGTTGTTGTGGTGGCAAGGTGGAAGGTCCTGGAGTGTAGAGTGTTGTTGTGGTGGCAGGGTGGTAGGTCCTGTGGTGTTGAGTGTTGTTAGTCAGTGTTGTTGTGGTGGCAGGGTGGAAGGTCCTGGAGTGTAGAGTGTTGTTGTGGTGGCAGGGTGGTAGGTCCTGGGGTGTAGAGTGTTGTTAGTCAGTGTTGTGGTGGTGGCAGGGTGGTAGGTCCTGGCGTGTAGAGTGTTATTAGTGTTGGTGTGGTGGCAGGGTGGTAGGTCCTGGGGTGTATAGTGTTGTGGTGGCAGGATGGTAGGTCCTGGGGTGTATAGTGTTGTTAGGGTTGGTGTGGTCGTAGGTCCTGTTGTGTAGAGTGTTGTTGTGGTGACAGGGTGGTAGGTCCTAGGGAATATAGTGTTGTTAGTGTTGGTGTGGTGGCAGGGTGGTAGATCCTAGGGTGTAGAGTGTTGTTAGTGTTATGGTGCTGGCAGGGTGGTAGGTCCTAGGGTGTAGAGTGTTGTGGTGCTGACAGGGTGGTAGGTCCTGGAGTGTAGAGTGTTGTTGTGGTGGCAGGGTGGTAGGTCCTGGGGCGTATAGTGTTGTTAGTGTTGGTGTGGTGGCAGGGTGGTAGATCCTAGGGTGTAGAGTGTTGTTCGTGTTGTTGTGGTGGCAGGGTGGTAGGTCCTGGGGTGTAGAGTGTTGTTAGTGTTGTTGTGGTGGCAGGGTGGTAGGTCCTGGAGTGTAGAGTGTTGTATAGTGTTGTTAGTGTTGTTGTGGTGGCAGGGTGGTAGGCCCTGGGGTGTAGAGTGTTGTTAGCCAGTGTTGTTGTTGTTGTGGCAGGGTGGTAGGTCCTGGGGTGTAGAGTGTTGTCGTGGTCAGGGTGTGGTCGTGGGGTGTAGTGGGTTATTAGGTTGTTGTAGGGTGGTAGGTCCTGGGGTGTAGAGTGTTGTTAGTCAGTTGTTGTGGGGCAGGGTGGTAGGTCCTGTGGTAGAGTGTTGTTGTGGTGGCAGGGTGGTAGGTCCTGGGGTGTAGAGTGTTGTTGTGGTGGCAGGGTGGAAGGTCCTGGAGTGTAGAGTGTTGTTGTGGTGGCAGGGTGGTAGGTCCTGTGGTGTTGAGTGTTGTTAGTCAGTGTTGTTGTGGTGGCAGGGTGGAAGGTCCTGGAGTGTAGAGTGTTGTTGTGGTGGCAGGGTGGTAGGTCTTGGGGTGTAGAGTGTTGTGGTGGTGGCAGGGTGGTAGGTCCTGAGGTGTAGAGTGTTGTTGTGGTTGCAGGGTGGTAGGTCCTGTGGTGAAGAGTGTTGTGGTGGTGGCAGGGTGGTAGGTCCTGGGTGTAGAGTGTTGTTAGTCAGTGTTGTTGTGGTGGCAGGGTAGTAGGTCCTGGGGTGTAGAGTATTGTTAGTGTTGTGGTGGTGGCAGGGTGGTAGGTCCTGGGGTGTAGAGTGTTGGGGTGGTGGCAGGGTGGTAGGTCTTGGGGTGTAGAGTGTTGTTCTGGTGGCAGGGTGGTAGGTCTTGGGGTGTAGAGTGTTGTTAGTGTTGTTGTGGTGGCAGGGTGGTAGGTCCTGGGGTGTAGAGTGTTGTTAGTCAGTGTTGTTGTGGTGGCAGGGTGGTAGGTATTGGGGTGTAGAGTATTGTTGTGGTGGAAGGATGGTAGGTCCTGGGGTGTAGAGTGTTGGGGTGGTGGCAGGGTGGTAAGTCCTGTAGTATAGAGTGTTGTTGTGGTGGCAGGGTGGTAGGTCCTGGGGTGTATAGTGTTATTTGTCAGTGTTGTGGTGATGGCAGGGTGGTAGGTCCTGGGGTGTAGAGTGTTGTTAGTGCTGTTGTGGTGGAAGGGTGGTTGGTCCTAGGGTGTAGAGTGTTGTTAGTCAGTGTTGGTGTGGTGGCAGGGTGGTGGGTCCTGGGGTGTAGAGTGTTGTTGTGGTGGCAGGGTGGTAGGTCCTGGGGTGTAGAGTATTGTTAGTCAGTGTTGTTGTGGTGGCAGGGTGGTAGGTCCTGGGGTGTAAAGTGTTGTTGTTGTTGCAGGGTGGTAGGTCCTGGGGTGTAGAGTATTGTTAGTCAGTGTTGTTGTGGTGGCAGGGTAGTAGGTCCTGGGGTGTAGAGTGTTGTTAGTCAGTGTTGTTGTGGTGGCAGGGTGGTATGTCCTGTGGTGTAGAGTGTTGTTGTGGTGGCAGGGTGGTAGGTCCGGGGGTGTAGAGTGTTGTTAGTCAGTGTTGTTGTGGTGGCAGGGTGGAAGGTCCTGGAGTGTAGAGTGTTGTTGTGGTGGCAGGGTGGTAGGTCCTGTGGTATTGAGTGATGTTAGTCAGTGTTATGGTGGTGGCAGGGTGGTAGGTCCTGGGGTGTAGAGTGTTGTGGTGGTAGGGTGGTAGGTCCTGGGGTGAAGAGTGTTGTGGTGGTTGCAGGGTGGTAGGTCCTTGGGTGTAGAGTGTTGTTAGTCAGTGTTGTTGTGGTGGCAGGGTAGTACGTCCTGGGGTGTAGAGTGTTGTTAGTGTTGTGGTGGTGGCAGGGTGGTTGGTCCTGGGGTGTAGAGTGTTGTGGTGGTGGCAGGGTAGTAGGTCTTGGGGTGTAGAGTGTTGTTAGTGTTGTTGTGGTGGCAAGCTGGTAGGTCCTGGGGTGTAGAGTGTTGTTGGTCAGTGTTGTTGTGGTGGCAGGGTGGTAGGTCCTGGGGTGTAGAGTGTTGTTGTGGTGACAGGGTGGTAGTTCCTGGGGTGTAGAGTGTTGTTGTGGTGGCAGGATGGTAGGTCTTGGGGTGTAGAATGTTGTTGTGGTGGCAGGATAGTTGGTCCTTGGGTGTAGAGTGTTGTTGTGGTGGCAGGGTGGTAGGTCTTGGGGTGTAGAGTGTTGTTAGTGTTGTTGTGGTGGCAGGGTGGTAGGTCCTGGGGTGTAGAGTGTTGTTAGTCAGTGTTGTTGTGGTGGCAGGGTAGTAGGTCCTGGGGTGTAGAGTGTTGTTGTGGTGGCAGGATGGTAGGTCCTGGGGTTAGAGTGTTGTTGTGGTGGCAGGGTGGTAGGTCCTGGGGTGTAGAGTGTTGTTGTGGTGGCAGGTGGTAGGTCCTGGGGTGTAGAGTGTTGTTAGTCAGTGTTGTGGTGGTGGCAGGATGGAAGGTCTTGCGGTGTAGAGTGTTGTTAGTGGTGTTGTGGTGGCAGGGTGGTAGGTCCTGGGGTGTAGAGTGTTGTTGTGGTGGAAGGGTCGTAGGTCCTGTGGTGTAGAGTGTTGTTAGTCAGTGTTGTGGTGGTGGCAGGGTGGTAGGTCCTGGGGTGTAGAGTGTTGTTGTGGTGGCAGGGTCGTAGGTCCTGGGGTGTAGAGTGTTGTTAGTCAGTGTTGTGGTGGTGGCAGGGTGGTAGGTCCTGGGGTGTATAGTGTTGTTAGTGTTGTGGTGGCAGGATGGTAGGTCCTGGGGTGTATAGTGTTGTTAGGGTTGGTGTGGTCGTAGGTCCTATTGTGTAGAGTGTTGTTGTGGTGACAGGGTGGTAGGTCCTGGGGAGTACAGTGTTGTTAGTGTTGGTGTGGTGGCAGGGTGGTAGATCCTAGGGTGTAGAGTGTTGTTAGTGTTATGGTGCTGGCAGGGTGGTAGGTCCTAGGGTGTAGAGTGTTGTGGTGCTGACAGGGTGGTAGGTCCTGGAGTGTAGAGTGTTGTTGTGGTGGCAGGGTGGTAGGTCCTGGGGCGTATAGTGTTGTTAGTGTTGGTGTGGTGGCAGGGTGGTAGATCCTAGGGTGTAGAGTGTTGTTCGTGTTGTTGTGGTGGCAGGGTGGTAGGTCCGGGGGTGTAGAGTGTTGTTAGTGTTGTTGTGGTGGCAGGGTGGTAGGTCCTGGGGTGTATAGTGTTGTTAGTGTTGTGGTGGCAGGATGGTAGGTCCTGGGGTGTATAGTGTTGTTAGGGTTGGTGTGGTCGTAGGTCCTATTGTGTAGAGTGTTGTTGTGGTGACAGGGTGGTAGGTCCTGGGGAGTACAGTGTTGTTAGTGTTGGTGTGGTGGCAGGGTGGTAGATCCTAGGGTGTAGAGTGTTGTTAGTGTTATGGTGCTGGCAGGGTGGTAGGTCCTAGGGTGTAGAGTGTTGTGGTGCTGACAGGGTGGTAGGTCCTGGAGTGTAGAGTGTTGTTGTGGTGGCAGGGTGGTAGGTCCTGGGGCGTATAGTGTTGTTAGTGTTGGTGTGGTGGCAGGGTGGTAGATCCTAGGGTGTAGAGTGTTGTTCGTGTTGTTGTGGTGGCAGGGTGGTAGGTCCGGGGGTGTAGAGTGTTGTTAGTGTTGTTGTGGTGGCAGGGTGGTAGGTCCTGGAGTGTAGAGTGTTGTATAGTGTTGTTAGTGTTGTTGTGGTGGCAGGGTGGTAGGCCCTGGGGTGTAGAGTGTTGTTAGTCAGTGTTGGTGTGGTGGCAGGGTGGTAGGTCCTGGGGTGTAGAGTGTTGTCGTGGTGGCAGGGTGGTAGGTCCTGGGGTGTAGAGGGTTATTAGTCAGTGTTGTTGTTGTTGTGGCAGGGTGGTAGGTCCTGGGGTGTAGAGTGTTGTTAGTGTTGTTGTTGTTGTGGCAGGGTGGTAGGTCCTGGGGTGTAGAGTGTTGTTAGTCAGTGTTGGTGTGGCTGCAGGGTGGTAGGTCATGTGGTGTAGAGTGTTGTTGTGGTGGCAGGGTGGTAGGTCCTGGGGTGTAGAGTATTGTTAGTCAGTGTTGTTGTGGTGGCAGGGTGGTCGGTCCTGGGGTGTAGAGTGTTGTTGTAGTGGCAAGGTGGTAGGTCCTGGGGTGTAGAGTATTGTTAGTCAGTGTTGTTGTGGTGGCAGGGTGGTATGTCCTGTGGTGTAGAGTGTTGTTGTGGTGGCAGGGTGGTAGGTCCTGGGGTGTCGAGTGTTGTTAGTCAGTGTTGTTGTGGTGGCAGGGTGGAAGGTCCTGGAGTGTAGAGTGTTGTTGTGGTGGCAGGGTGGTAGGTCCTGTGGTGTTGAGTGTTGTTAGTCAGTGTTGTTGTGGTGGCAGGGATGAAGGTCCTGGAGTGTAGAGTGTTGTTGTGGTGGCAGGGTGGTAGGTCCTGGGGTGTAGAGTGTTGTGGTGGTGGCAGGGTGGTAGGTCCTGGGGTGTAGAGTGTTGTTGTGGTTGCAGGGTGGTAGGTCCTGTGGTGAAGAGTGTTGTGGTGGTGGCAGGGTGGTAGGTCCTGGGTGTAGAGTGTTGTTAGGCAGTGTTGTTGTGGTGGCAGGGTAGTAGGTCCTGGGGTGTAGAGTATTGTTAGTGTTGTGGTGGTGGCAGGGTGGTAGGTCCTGGGGTGTAGAGTGTTGGGGTGGTGGCAGGGTGGTAGGTCTTGGGGTGTAGAGTGTTGTTAGTGTTGTTGTGGTGGCAGGATGGTAGGTCCAGGGGTGTAGAGTGTTGTTCTGGTGGCAGGGTGGTAGGTCTTGGGGTGTAGAGTGTTGTTAGTGTTGTTGTGGTGGCAGGGTGGTAGGTCCTGGGGTGTAGAGTGTTGTTAGTCAGTGTTGTTGTGGTGGCAGGGTGGTAGGTATTGGGGTGTAGAGTATTGTTGTGGTGGCAGGATGGTAGGTCCTGGGGTGTAGAGTGTTGTTGTGGTGGCAGGGTGGTAGGTCCTGGGGTGTAGAGTGTTGTTGTTGTGGCCGGGTGGTAGGTCCTGAGGTGTAGAGTGTTGTAAGTCTTTTTTTTTTTTTTTTTTTTTTTTTTAGAGACAATGAACAGAGGAAGGAAAAACACAGATAAAACAAAAAGGTCCATGTGCCTAAAGGCATCCTCCATTCATAAAATGATTGTAACAACTGGATTAAAACATTTGTAGATTGTAAGTTTGTGGAAAGCAATTCGAGGGAAGTGAATTCCAAAGTGTTGTGGTGGTGGCAGGGTGGAAGGTCGTGGGGTGTAGAGTGTTGTTAGTGGTGTTGTGGTGGCAGGGTGGTAGGTCCTGGTGTGTAGAGTGTTGTTGTGGTGGCAGGGCCGTAAGTCCTGGGGTGTAGAGTGTTGTTAGTCAGTGTTGAGGTGGTGGCAGGGTTGTAGGTCCTGGGGTGTAGAGTGTTGTTAGTGTTGGTGTGGTGGCAGGGTGGTAGGTCCTGGGGTATATAGTGTTGTGGTGGCAGGGTGGTAGGTCCTGGGGTGTATAGTGTTGTTAGTGTTGGTGTGGTGGTAGGTCCTGGGGTGTAGATTGTTGTTGTGGTGGCAGGGTGGTAGTTCCTGGGGTGTATAGTGTTGTTAGTGTTGGTGTGGTGGCAGGGTGGTAGATCCTAGGGTGTAGAGTGTTGTTAGTGTTATGGTGGTGGCAGGGTTGTAGGTCCTGGGGTGTAGAATGTTGTGGTGGTGGCAGGGTGGTAAGTCCTGTAGTGTAGAGTGTTGTTGTGGTGGCAGGGTGGTAGGTCCAGGGGTGTATAGTGTTATTAGTCAGTGTTGTGGTGATGGCAGGGTGGTAGGTCCTGGGGTGTAGAGTGTTGTTAGTGCTGTTGTGGTGGAAGGGTGGTTGGACCTGGGGTGTAGAGTGTTGTTAGTCAGTGTTGGTGTGGTGGCAGGGTGGTAGGTCCTGGGGTGTAGAGTGTTGTTGTGGTGGCAGGGTGGTAGGTCCTGGGGTGTAGAGTATTGTTAGTCAGTGTTGTTGTGGTGGCAGGGTGGTAGGTCCTGGGGTGTAAAGTGTTGTTGTTGTTGCAGGGTGGTAGGTCCTGGGGTGTAGAGTATTGTTAGTCAGTGTTGTTGTGGTGGCAGGGTAGTAGGTCCTGGGGTGTAGAGTGTGGTTAGTCAGTGTTGTTGTGGTGGCAGGGTGGTATGTCCTGTGGTGTAGAGTGTTGTTGTGGTGGCAGGGTGGTAGGTCCTGGGGTGTAGAGTGTTGTTAGTCAGTGTTGTTGTGGTGGCAGGGTGGAAGGTCCTGGAGTGTAGAGTGTTGTTGTGGTGGCAGGGTGGTAGGTCCTGTGGTATTGAGTGATGTTAGTCAGTGTTATGGTGGTGGCAGGGTGGTAGGTCCTGGGGTGTAGAGTGTTGTGGTGGTAGGGTGGTAGGTCCTGGGGTGAAGAGTGTTGTGGTGGTGGCAGGGTGGTAGGTCCTTGGGTGTAGAGTGTTGTTAGTCGGTGTTGTTGTGGTGGCAGGGTAGTAGGTCCTGGGGTGTAGAGTGTTGTTTGTGTTGTGGTGGTGGCAGGGTGGTAGGTCCTGGGGTGTAGAGTGTTGTAGTGGTGGCAGGGAGGTAGGTCTTGGGGTGTAGAGTGTTGCTAGTGTTGTAGTGGTGGCAGGCTGGTAGATCCTGGGGTGTAGAATGTTGTTAGTCAGTGTTGTTGTGGTGGCAGGGAGGTAGGTCCTGGGGTGTAGAGTGTTGTTGTGGTGGCAGGGTGGTAGTTCCTGGGGTGCAGAGTGTTGTTGGTGTGGCAGGTTGGTAGGTCTTGTGGTGTAGAGTGTTGTTAGTGTTGTTGTGGTGGCAGGGTGGTAGGTCCTGTGGTGTAGAGTGTTGTTGTGGTGGCATGGTGGTAGGTCTTGGTGTGTAGAGTGTTGTTAGTGTTGTTGCGGTGGCAGGGTGGTAGGTCCTTGGGTGTAGAGTGTTGTTAGTCAGTGTTGTTGTGGTGGCTGGGTGGTAGGTCCTGGGGTGTAGAGTGTTGTTGTGGTGGCAGGATGGTAGGTCCTGGGGTGTAGAGTGTTGTTGTGGTGGCAGGGTGGTAGGTCCTGGGGTGTAGAGTGTTGTTGTGGTGGCAGGGTGGTAGGGCCTGGGGTGTAGAGTGTTGTTGTGGTGGCAGGGTGGTAGGTCCTGGTGTGTAGAGTGTTGGTGTGGTGGCAGGGTGGTAGTTCTTGGGGTGTAGAGTGTTGTTAGTGTTGCTGTGGTGGCAGGGTGGTAGGTCCTGGGGTATAGAGTGTTGTTGTGGTGGCAGGGTCGTAGGTCCTGGGGTGTAGAGTGTTGTTGTGGTGGCAGGGTGGTAGGTCCTGGGGTGTAGAGTGTTGTTGTTGTGGCAAGGTGGTAGGTCTTGGGGTGTAGAGTGTTGTTAGTGTTGTTGTGGTGGCAGGGTGGTAGGTCCTGGGGTGTAGAGTGTTGTTAGTCAGTGTTGTTGTGGTGGCAGGATGGTAGGTCCGGGGGTGTCAGTGACTGCCAGCCCACCTGCAGTAACACTACCAGGTAGGTCGCCACAAAGCTGCCAATGTTAAGCAAGCATTACACTTACATAAGGTAATTAACATAATGTAGGTTGGAAAAACAAATTTAAAATAACATCTGTTGAATATGTTAAGGTTTATATATATATATATATATATATATATATATATATATATGTTTCTAATCTCTCAGTGGGGTTCGAACCGCCGACCGTCAGGACGATAGCCGACGCTTTAATCAACTACACCACGGCAGTCTTAAAGCGTCGGCTATTGTCCTGACGGTCGGCGGATCGAACCCCACTGAAAGATTAGAAACATTTAGTGGCTCACGTGTATTTGTGATATATACTCAATATATATATATATATATATATATATATATATATATATATATATAAAACAAACTATTTTATTTTATTTTTTGTTTTTATGAATATAGCCATTGGCATAAACCAAAATATTGCACTTATGTATTTGTTCAGTAGGCCCCAAATATTTTTTTGAATAAATGAAATATATGGCGTGAATCTGATATGAAACTAAGTATTTGTAAACGAAATAGATTACAACTCACCGAGACCAAAGTACTGTTAGCGAGCGATTACCAGCCACCTACTGTCACGTTGGTGAGAACTCCTCGGTGTTGGATCAGACCGAACACCTGCCAAACAAATTTTACATTTATTCTCCGAGTAGCACAAGACATCCATATTGACATAGAAAAGGACAAAAAGACTTACCGAATACAAAAATTGACTTAAGCCGAGGAAGGCGTTTCCGTTCCATGATTTGAATCAATAATATACAGAAAGATAAAATAATGTGTTAATGTTGAAAGGAATATATGAAAATGCAGTTTTCATTTACAAATACCTTTTTTAAACAAAATTGCATACACTCTCCTAAAAGACGAGTTCGATTAAATTGATACCAGTTTTGTATCATGCAATATCAGTCCCGGTATCAATCATTAGCCTAAAAGGAAGAGTTTTATTTTGTTTGTTCATTCCTACACCGGAACCAAACGATGACCACAAAGGCAACAGTTCCAATCAACCAAGTAGTGGTGGTTTTGTAATGGGTGACAATATCCTTGGGCTATATTTTGTGGACAAGGTTGGTAATTCTTGTCTCAACTTCCTCCTAGTAATTATATATAATCTCTCTCTCTCTCTCTCTCTCTCTCTCTCTCTCTCTCTATATATATATATATATATATATATATATATATATATATATATATATATATATATATATATATACATAAATGAAAAACATGTATATGATGAAATAATGCTAATTAAATAAAAATTATAGATTTGATAGAAGATAATTTCCAATATCAGTGTGTAAAGGAAGCAACGCGTGAAAATAATAATTTCTAGCTTGTCATAGCTACCCATGAACATGTAGTTACTAATCTATAAGTAGATGAACATCTGTCACATTTCGACCATAGAATCATTAGATTCGATTTTAATTGCAACTTTATTATTGAGAAAAAATAAATCGTGGTGCCAGACTTTAAAAATGCTGATTTTGACGAACTTAGGCAAGCACTCCAAAACACAAACTCATTGTTAGATATAAATAACGAAATCAATGAGATGTGGGAACAGTTTAAGAACATGTGTATAATGGCACAGAACAAATATGTACCAAAGAAAGTTAAACGAACGAGTTAAATTAATAACCCACCATTGTTCAAAAGTGAAATCCGTAACGCAATCAAAACTAGAAAGAAAATGCTCAAGCTTAAAACAAATGACTGTACTAACGACCAAGTAAAGGAATTATACAACATCGCTAGAAAAAATGTTAAGGAATTGATTAGATCCGCTAAACGTGATTATGAAGTTGCTATAGCCAAAAATAGTACGAATAACTCAAAACATAGTTATAGCTACTTAAATAACAGAAAAATAATACAACACGGAATTGGCCCAATAACTAGAGATGGTCAAATAGTGACTGCCGACAAAGATAATGCAAATACACTTATCAAATATTTTTGTTCTGCTTTTACCTACGAAGTAAAGAATAATACAAAACCTAGGGCAGTAATAATGCATAGAATAGTAGGAAACTTTAGTAGGAAACTTTACTATCAGCGCGAGTGAAGTATTATTTAAATAAAATAAAATATAATATATCAACAAGACACCGGAGCCTGATAATGTCCCTAAGAGGATAGTAAAACAAGTAAAAGAAGAAATTTGCAAATCCCTAACCATTATCATTAATTCATCACTACAGCAGGGTTGCGTCCCTAATAATTGGAAAACATCCAACGTTACACCCATTCACAATAAGGGTGATCGAGCCAAAGATAGTAATTACAACCTATAAGCTTAACGTCAATTAACCCTCCAGCCCCGGGGGCTATAGCTCGTGACTGTGCTGCGGTACCGGGTGTTTTGACGATCTTTGGGCTATGTTAACTCCTCTGTAAGTCAATGAATATGGCATGTAATGTTGTGAATAAAAAAGAATAATGTTCCACAAACCTTCCTCTGTCGAATGGTGTTGAGTAGAGATCTCTAGCCCCTCTGGTTGCATAATGGTGAGCGCGGGAAGACGAGTGCTTTTCGGCGGAAAATTCTTCCCGCGTTCGGACGCGTCGCCCCGGCCATGGCTACGACGCACCTAGCCGCTCGTCGCGCCAAAGTATTTATCTCCCTTAGACGATTTTAGTGTTTGATATTGAGAATGTGATGTTTATTTGATGTTTATACGGAGTAGAGGGCAAGTTGCTGAAAGCAGTGAAGAGCATGTATGAGGGTGCAAAGGCGGCAGTACGTGTGGAGAGTGAGCAGAGCGAGTTCTTTGACCTGAATGTTGGTTTGAAACAGGGGTGTGTGATGTCCCCGTGGTTGTTTACTGTATATATGGATGGAGTCATGAAAGAAATACTATCAAGAGCAGTGGATGTTGGTGTATCGCTGAAAAGGGAGGGAATTAAGTGGAAGCTACCTATACTGCTGTTTGCGGATGATACAGTTCTGATGAGTGATAATGAATGGGAGTTGCAGGGTCTGGTAAATGAGTTTGGAACAGTGTGCGAAAAACGGAATTTGAAGGTAAATACGGGGAAGAGCAAGGTTATGGTCTTTGAAAGGGGTGAAGTCACAGAGTGTGAGGTGAAGCTGAACGGTCAGGCTATGGAGATCGTCAACTCTTTTAAGTATCTGGGCAGTGTGTTGAGTAAAGATGGGACTATGGATGAAGAGGTGCGGGAGAGGGTACAACAGGGGAAGAGGGTTGTAGGAACGCTAAAAGCAGTAACAAGAAATAGGGTGGTCAGTATGGAAGTGAAGAAGTCCTTGCATGACAGTGTGGTAATCCCGACACTGACTTACGGAAGCGAAGCATGGACGTTGGTTGAGAGACTCAGACCAAGAGTGAGAGCAGTGGAAATGAATTACTTAAGGAGTGCGTGCGGAGTTACATGGAGGGATAGACAGACTAATGAGGAAGTAAGAAGGAGGTGTGGTGTGGAGGTAGATGTGCTGGAAAGTGTGAAAAGGAACAACTTGAGATGGTTCGGCCATATGGAACGTATGGAAAGCGAGAGAATGACTAAGAGGGTGTACGAGAGCGAGGTGGAGGGACAGAGGGGGAGAGGTAGACCGAATATGAGGTGGAAGGATGGAGTGAGGAACTACATGAACGAAGGCGGTGCTGGTTGGGGGGAGGGGCGTCGACTGACTGGGGACAGAGGTGCATGGGGGCGGTTCGTTCGTGGCCACCCCTTCGGGGATCACGGCGTCAGGCAATAGATAGATAGATAGATGTTTATTTGATATTTTTATAGTTATTTTGAGGCCAATTATATAAAGTATGTTTATTAGGGTATCACTGTCACTGATATTGCTAATTTTCACTCGATACCGTACATTTTATTAGTAATTGAGGTAGGTTATTGTTGTATTAGGCACTGATTATTCGTTATCACAGGTGTTTATTATACTTTGGCCATCAAATATTAGGTCTTGTGTCACTTTCACTTTGACAAATATGCTTTAGAGAGTGTCACTGTCACTGATAATGCTCATTTTCACTCGATACCGTACATTTTATTAGTAATTGAGGTAGGTTATTGTTGTATTAGGCACTGATTATTCGTTATCACAGGTGTTTATTTTACTTTGGCCATCAAATATTAGGTCTTGTGTCACTTTCACTTTGACAAATATGCTTTAGAGAGTGTCACTGTCACTGATAATGCTCATTTTCACTCGATACCGTACATTTTTTTAGTAATTGAGGTAGGTTATTGTTGTATTAGGCACTGATTATTCGTTATCACAGGTGTTTATTATACTTTGGCCATCAAAATAATATTAGGTCTTGTGTCACTTTCACTTAGTTATATGATTTGTAAACGTTTTATATACAATTTATTGTGTCTATTTTCACTGATTTATATATTTCTATAGGTTCTAATCATATAAATGTCACTTGGTATATACATACAGTATGTGTCACTTTCACATATTATTATGGTGTAATTGTATTTGTATCAATTTTCTCATAATACATGACTTTTGTATTACAATAAATTGGTTTTCTTCCACTTTTTGCCTATATATAATTATAGTGTACATATTGTCATTTTATTTGGCAATTTCAGTATGATTATTAGAACTCCAGCTTGAAGTGGTAATCAAAGAAGCACTCTAAAGCACAGAGTGCCACCTTGCACTCCACACACTCCATGGTTGACTTTTTACCTGACCTCGGTCTCACCCTGCTGTTGTAGCAGACATGGCACCGCTTCTGCTGCGTTCTTCCTGATTCATTCTGAGGCAGGGAACCAAGCCTGTGCCTAATCAAGTATTGAGCACACTGCAAGCGGTCAATAACGGCGGGCCCAGAATGTGCCACTGCCCTCTGTGGCGTAGCATACTTCTCCAGGAGCTCCGTCAACACCTGCTTTTGGAACCCCCGCAGGCTATTGAACTTCATGGGTGTGTTCACATTCCGAAGCTTGTATATATTGTAGGCATTCAGAACTGACATGTCCACCATATGTAGAAAGAACTTTTTGTACCATCTGCACGAGGTACGCAGGCAGTCAATGAAGCCTATCTGCATGTCGGACTTGTCCACCAGCCTCATGTTGATGTTGTAGTCCAGGACAGCATCGGGCTTGGGCACCCTGGCCTGGGTGCGGCGATCCACCTTGCCAGTCTCCACCATTTCCCCCTTGTGGATGATGGTCAGGAGTTTGACCTTCCGCTGGTCATGCCAGTGGATAGCCAGAATGGGCCCCGACTTCTTCTTGAACACATCACCTTTTTTGGTCTTTGGAGGGAAAGGTGGCATGCCCTTCCTTTTCCCTCGTACTGTGCCTACAGTCCCTGTCTTGCGCTCATGCAGGTACTGTGAGAGAGTGGGGGACGTGTAATAATTGTCTGTGTAGAGGACGTGATTCTTATGAAAGTAACGGTCCATCATGGCTTGCACCACTGCTCCGCCAAAGCCAATGTGGGGGTCCACAAGCAAGTCCCCTTCCTTCCCGCTGTAGACCAGGAAGTCCAGGACATAGCCAGTTTGGCAGTTGCACAGCACAAAGAATTTTATGCCAAAGCGATGTCTTTTTGAGGGGATGTACTGCCGGAAGCTGAGTTTTCCCCGGAACAGCACAAGAGACTCGTCAATGACGACCTTGCGGAAGGGCTTGAAGTAGGAGGTGAAGCGTTCTCGCATCATCTCGTACAACGTCCTAATCTTCCACAGCTTGTCACCGAGGTGGACGTCGGTGTTGCTGACAAGATGGAGCGCTGCGAGGATATCAAAGTACCGGTCGCGAGACATATATTTCCCGAAGGCAGGGGTGGATATCAGATCATTGGTGATCCAATAGTCAGGCAACCTATGCTTCTTGACATGAGGCATTAGCATGGTGAGTGCCAGGAACACCATGAACTCCTTATGAGTCACTGGGGTCCACTGCCTCATGTGGCACTTGGTCACCTTGCCCAAAAAGTGGACCTGGAATTGGTGCTGCTTATTTATCTCTTTGACAACATAGCCTACCACCTCCTCATCAAAGAAGGCCTCAAATAGTTCGTATGGTGGAGCATTGGGGCCTGCAGGAAACTTGGGGGTAATGCCTGAACCCTCCAGTACCTCATCAAAAGCTGGCACATCAGGGTTGTATCCATCCCCATCAACTACGTCTTGCCACTGAAAAACGTAGAATGCGTCTTGTCTACGCTGACGAGGAGCTCCAGCTGGTGGCCCACCACGACCACGGCCAACTCGGGAGGCGCGCGCCCTAGGGCGGCGAGGGCGTCGGCCAGGGCGGCGGCCAGAACGACGGGCAGCACGACGCCGGGCCAAGCGGATGGGTCGAGGGTCGTCGATGTCCATATAGTCATCGTCAGAGTGGTCATCTTGCCCTGACGGTGGACCTATGTAATCATGGCCAGAGTCTTCAGAGAGGTGCCCTTCATCATCAGTGGCCCCAACATAATCTGGCGGGGAACCAGTGATGCGTGGGCGGCGTGCGGGTGGGCGAGGTGGGGAAGGAGTGGCAGGTGAGGCTGTGTCCCCCCGAGGTCCTGGGCTCCTTGGCCTGCGACGAGTGACGGAAAGCAATGCTTCACTGTCACTAGGCCCAGGTATTGGTGATGCGAGCTCAAAGACTTCTTCAGGAAGACATGTTGAAGGCGGGAGAGGTGGGGAGGACCGTGGGGAAAGTTGCGGGGGCGTATGGCTAGGGCCGGCAGGGGTGGACGCCGCGGGAGCCTCGAACAAAACTATTTTACTTTTCTTAATTTGTTTGGTATATTTCCTGCCTTTCCCCTTTTCGGCAGCAGTATGTCTCCTGTCGGGGGACCTAGGAGGCAAATAGGCCGAAAGTGGGGGGTCCTCAACCCTTGGCAGTGGTGGGGGTGGTGGGGAAGAATGCGGGGCATCCGGGGCATCTTGGGTGGCGTTGGGTAGATAAGGGAGACAATGGCGGGCGAGAAGGGTCACCACGCTCACCCTCACTCACAGCCTCATCCTCACCAATTATTTTGGCTTGTTCCCTAGCTGCCGCGGCCGCCTTCTCAAGTATTTTCTGCTTATATAAGTGTAGCTTGAAAGGCGATTTACCTTGGGAAGGGCTTGGCGTTGTGTCACTTATGCGAAATTTGGTGAGTGACCTTGAACTCTCCCACTCACTCACTCTCTCAAGTTCACTGTCTTTAGGTAAACCAGCTTCCTCAACAACTGGTACATCACCTTCATCACTCTCATCACTGTCATGTCCTCTCGCAAATCCCAGGAATTGCTCTTCTTTCTCACTCTCATGGCCATAATCACTCGACTTATAATTACTGGAGTCGTCACTGACTATATCATCAACAATATACTTGGCATCAGCACGCTCATATAGTCTCAATGTCGTCTCAATACCTCCGGGAGATAACACATTTAGGCGATGGCGTCGGGGTAAGGCGCGACGAACTAGCACGGGCGTCGTAGGAAGCACGGTATCGGACACAGCGGAATCACTATTTGGCGTACTGTCCATGATGGCGTCGGGGTAGATACTGTTGCTGTGGCGTAGTTTACGCCTGGTGGCGCCACCTACCCTCCCACGATACCAAAAATTTACGCGCGGCATTCGAAAGCACTCACGCAAGCAATGGGCGTTCAAGAGCCCTTCCGGGTTGCGCGGGCCGAGTTTGTTATGGGCGTTCAAGAGCCCTTCCGTGGTGGAGGGGTTAATATGACAAAGTATTGAAATCATTTTAAGAGATAAAATAGTTTAGTATCTAGAATCTAATGAATTAATAAGAGACAGCCAGCATGGGTTTAGGACCAGAAAATCGTGCCTAACAAACTTCCTCGAACTTTATAATACATGATTTACTCTTAATGACTCAACTAAGGCGCTTGACATACTCTACCTAGATTTTCAAAAGGCGTTCACGAAGGTACCTCACAATACATTATTAAATAAGTTAGACATGCTCGGAATAAAGGGTAACACACACACACACATATACAGTATATATATATATATATATATATATATATATATATATATATATATATATATGTTTCTAGTCTCTCAGTGGGGATCGAACCATCGACCATCAGAACGATAGCCGACGCTTTAATCAATTACACCACTGCCGTGGTGTAATTGATTAAAGCGTCGGCTATCGTTCTGTTGGTCGATGGTTCGATCCCCACTGAGAGACTAGAAACATTTAGTGGCTCACGTGTATTTGTGATATATTCTCAATATATATATATATATATATATACATATATATATATATATATATATATATATATATATATATATACATGGATTAAAAGCTGGCTGACAAACAGAAAGCAGAGATTTGTTATTAATGGTGTAGAATCAAATTGGGTGCCTGTTACCAGAGGTGTGTCGTAGGTCTGATTTTATATATCATATATAAATTATATAGATGTAGGTCTGAATAACTTTATATCCAAATTTTCTGACGATATAACAATAGGGAACATGGTCTTGAGTGAGAAAGACAAAAATAGCCTACAGTCCGACTTAAGCAAAATAGTGAATTGGTCAGAAAAGTGACAAATACCCTTTAATGTTGACAAATTTCATCTTTTTCACATTAGTTCAACAAACAAAATGTATAATTATCGAATGATTGGCCAGCCAATAATAGCAGACTCTAAGGTTAAGGATTTCGGGGTTATAACATCAGAACACCTAAAATCCTCAGAGCAATGTGCTGCTGCGGCAAATAAAGCTAAGAAAGCCTTGGAATTTATGACAAAACAAAAAAAATTACCCATACAGACGAAAACATTATTTTGCCGTTATTCAAAAGCATAGCTAGATCCCATTCTTGAATATGACATTCAGTTCTTGTCCCCGTATCTCAAGAAATACATTCAAACTCGAATATGTGCAGCATAGAGTAACTAAACTAATTCCCTCTCTGAAAAACAAGCCATATTATAAAACAACTAAATGTTGTCTCGCTAAAGAAAAGGAGGTTGTGAGTGTTTTAAGATACTTAAGGGATTTGACATAGTAGATATTAGTGCACTGTTCACGATTAATAACAATGCTGCAACCTGAGGTAATGGAATGAAAATAATTTGAAAAAAGGCATCCCTAGATGTGACACAAAATGTCTTCACATACAGTGTCGTTAAAGAGGGGAATAGTTTACCAAGGGAGGTGGTCGACAGTAATTCAATTGCTAAGAAAAAACTGGACGGTCATCTGATGCAGATTTGATATACAGTATATGAATTATTCAGTAGGCATGAGTAATTTCCCTTTCAAACTAATTAATTTATATACTATATAAATAACTTTCCATGTGGGCATTTCCTGACCCATAAGGTAACACTTCATCCTATTTTCTGGTACGGCTTTTTAACCGGAGGGAGCAGAGGGTGGGGAGAGAGCATGTCCAATTACTCTACTATAAACTGTCCCTGTCTAGTAGTACTAAGGTCAGACCACCTAGTAGGGACCGCAAGGTCTAGTATATGTGTAACTCTGTGTAACTCTCTACCTACCTATCTATCTATCTCTCAACAACTATTACAATAATCCGTGTTCTTCAGAGCTTTCTCAGTGAATACTACGTCACTTACAGTAGTAGACACCCGCCTTATAGCATATCCACCCAATCTTTCCAACTCTCTAACCCAAGAGTAAACCGATTTTCCCAATCTTTTTTCTTCTCAACAAGTAAACTCTGGAACTCTCTCTCCCTCATTTTATCTTTCCCTCATCTTATGACTTAAACTGCTTCAAGCTCCGTGTGTCTAGATATTTTGACTCCAACTTACCTTGATTTTGGTTATCTGTCACTTTCAATTTGGGGGACACTCGTTACAAGCAGCTTTGCCATTTACAGTATCTGCTACATTAACACACAACACAAATACTCCGGGTTTCGCCTTTGAATTGAAGCACAAGGTATTGTTTAAGCCTATGTGTGTGTGTGTGTGTGTTACTCAGTTACTTGTTCGTCAAGGGGAATCCACGCAATGCGAGCTAAGCTCATTATTATCGCGCCTCCTTAACTGGGAATGTATTGCGTGAAATGCATGTTAAGTGTTTTATGTACTGTTGGAATGGCTGTGGATGTGTGTGTAGTCTGTATTTTAACCAATTGGCGACATCGGAAACGAAGGCTTAGGGTGGATCTGTATGGTACCATTCTCACTATAGACGGTACCGTCTCGCCCGAAGGCTTAGGTAGCCATCAGCTTAGGTGAACCATATGATACCCATCTCGCCTTGTACCATTTTTGCCAACCCCAGATAGGACGTCACAACGTCGCCCACTTATTCCAGGTACCTATTTGTGTGTGTGTGTGTGTGTGTGTGTGTGTGTGTGAGAGCGCTTGGTATTTTTTTGCAAAATATCCCGAGAACAAATAAATACATCTCGAGAAGACTTCGTAAGTCACCTCATTTTATACCCAGAATACCCAATTCCAAATAAGTTGGCCAAAACTCAAAAAAATATATAATCTCTATAGTTCCCAAACGACTAGAGTAATCTAGCTAATATTTTACCATTTGAGAAGGGTCGGCCAGGGAATAGACGTGGACATTAATGTACAGCCCATTTGCTCCAGCCATTTTTGAGTTACAGAGGTTAGGGTTCACGATTTCTGGACTACCTATTTGGAACAGGGTATAGTTGTTGGTCTGTAATGTCTTCACACACATATTGTTATTATGATTGGATTACCTTAATATGGGGTGGGGCCCTTGATCCCTATTTATCAAAAGATCATATATCCAATACGTTAAATGTGCAAGGAAGGGCACATTTTTTGGTGGTTATATATATATGTATATATTCATTGGGTTATCGTGCATCCTGGTAAGTTTTATTATCGATACTTTCAGTGTGTCTGTCAGTATGTGTGGGTGTGTAGTATGTTCACACACACTCTAGAAAGAGAGAGAGAGATAATACATGTGTTTTGTTGTTTAGAGTATCCCAGGAGGAAGGGACAGGGTACGAGAGTTGCATCCAATGTTAACATTTAATGTAAATTTTGTCTCGGTAATTGAAGGAGCGAACGGATGTATTGGTCTAAATTGATGATCCCTATATACTGTTCCAATTGACAGCCACATCATTATAAAGATGGGCACAATGAAATTATCGATTGCAAAATTAATGTGGGATGAATAATGTTCCATGAGCATAGGTACCAAAAATTGCGACAATCCACGCTACTGCATTGCAAATATAAATATGCACTATTGATACAATGAAGCCGTTCAATCACCTCAACACAATTTATGTAAAACCATCAGCTAACCCAAATCATTACTGTGGATGGTATTAGGGAGGTCCCAGCACGGGCGGTGGGTTGTGTGTCATCCAAGGCCGATTAACCCCTTCACCAACATTACGTAATTGTCATCATAATCTGGTTACCATTAGACGATTTTCTTTAGGTTGTAATCTCCCCATACGACTCAAATTAGTAAACAAATTATATCGATAAACCCTCTTAGTAACATAAGTCCTACTTCAAATGCATACAATCATCTCATTTTAGCCAGAATCAAAGGTATAAAGGCGCCATGGTGCTGAAGTAGTTTAAAGTTAATAGCACAGTTTTGGTTACCAAATGAAAGGACTAAAGCAAATTTAGTTAAGAACCATTCCTTAGCTTCGAATTATGTTGCGAACAGACAGATGAATAAATTCATACAGTACATAAACAAAACACATTGAACGAACCGATTACTAAAGGTAACTAGGAATGCATAACTCAATGAACATAACCACCAAACAATCTGTGTTGCAGTATTGAATATAAAACCTTTATATATATATGGTGGCCGAGGCACTCAACCCCCATTATGGCAGTCCAATCATCTTAAATATTATTATATTGAATCAGGGACTAACCAAAAACAAGTTCTCAAGTATTGAACAAAACCTTCTTATGGTAATATTTTGGGCATTTAGAAAGGAACCCTTGACCTGTAACACTCACGTTAGTTTTGACCTGTACCACTCGCCTGATCCTTTACGTGTACACTCATCTTAACCTTCACCTATACCAATCACTTGACCTCTTACACTCACATGACCTATGCACCTGACCCTTGACCTGTACCGCCCACTTGACCTATTCCATTTACCTGATGCTTGACCTGTACCACTCGCCTGACCCTTGACCAATACCACTCACGTGACCTCATGAGGTCAGCTATCCTCATTATCTATTATGTTAGTGTACATTATACCTCCTATTTGCAAGTTTCGTATACATGTAAATATAAATACATTAGTGTTTTGGATGGTGGTGTTGAGAGGCATTTCCGGACTATCGTGACGTATAAAAAGGCATTTTTTTTCCTGTGTGAGTGAGGGAGACAAAAGGCAGAACGACCAGTATCGAGTGCCTCCCCCAGAGTTGAAAGAGTAAAACAGCCAAAATCAAATGCCTGGATACACAGAGTTAAAAGCATTTTAAGTCATAGGAAGAGGGAAAGACTGATTCTGGGAGAGAGTTCCAGAGCTCAGCTGTTGAAAAGAAGAAAGGGTGAGAATAACGTTTCACTCTTGGGTTGGAGAGTTGCACAAAGTAGGGGTGGGATTGTGTAGCAAGACGGGTACTATGTACCCTACATACTGTAGATGTGGTGGTGGTGGAAAGCTCTGAGGAACATTGATTATTGTAGTAGAAATAGAATAGAGAGAGAGGTGCAACATTGCAGCAAAGAGAGAGAGATTGCAGAGAGTTGGTGAGTGGACGGGAGTTTATGATACAAAAGGCTTTCCTTTTTACTTTGTCTAGGAGTGTGGTGTGAGAGGATCCTCCCCACACATGTGAACAATACTTAATACAAGGAAGCACAGTGCCCCTGTACAGAGCAAGCGGCTGTGCAGGGGTAAAGATCCCCTTGAGGTGTTTGAGCACACCCAGCTTCTGGCAGGCTACCTTAGGAAGACTGAAAATATGGTCCTTCCAAGTGAGAGTAGAAGATAAAGAGACACCGAAAATATTGAGAGAAGATGAAGCATTGATTTTTGTATTGTTGAAGTGTAAGGGATAGTCCTCTGGGAGTTCAGGATGGGTAGACAGATGAACAAATTGGATTTTGGAAGCATTAAATGCAACAAGGTTTTCTCTGCCCCAATTAGAAATAGTAGTTAGATCAGAAGATAAGTGTTGCATGGCTTCATTACAATTGCTTTTGAGGGATTGCTGGCTGGGGCATTCAGGAAAACTAATTGAGTAGTGTAAGGTAGAGTTGTCTGTGAATGAATGGATGGGACTGGAGGTACAGTTGAGAAGATCATTTATGAAAATTAGAAAGAGAATGGGAGATAGGACAGAGCCCTGAGGAACAACGTAGTTGATAGGATGAGGAAGTGAGTGATGGCCGTCCACAACCGCAGTTATGGAATGGCCGGAAAGTAAATTAGAGACAAAGGCACAGATGGAGAGATAGAAACCGAAGGAGGATAGTTTAGAAATTAAAGATTTGTGCCAGACTTTATCGAAGTGCTTCGATATGTCTAGTGTAATAGAAAAGGTCTCACCGAAGTTCCTAAAGGAGGATGACCAAGAGTTAATAAGATATGAAAGAAGATCACCAGTTGAGCGACCCTTAAGAAAGCCATACTGGCGATCTGAGAGTAGATTATGAGAAGAGAAATGCTTAAGAAATTTGGAAGCAATAATAGTTTCAAAAACTTTAGAGATACAAGAGATGAGAGCAATAGGACGCTAGTTGGAGGGTTGAGAGCAGTCACCCTTCTTTGGGACAGGTTGAATGAGAGCAAACTTCCATCAAGAAGGGAAGACGTTAGAGGAGAGGGGGAGATTGGGGGTACCCATTGAATAACACAATCGGTCAAAGAGTTTCAATAGTCAGGTCACTGGCCACCATTTTGATTCTCAGTATCTCTGTTAAGTACAGCATGTTGTGAAAGCAGTTAAAAAAGATTGACATAATATTGAAAGGGAAGTATGAGTAATTGCATGAGCAGCATAAACTTGATAATTAAGTGTAGAACAAATTGCAAGCTATCGAATAATACACTGGGAAAGTAAAAATCAAGATGAAATACTTTGATACAGTGGCCGAATGTCTTTACACTATTTTGCAATAGTACCTTTTTTACCATTAGAGCTGGTACGACTAGTGTTCCCATATGAGTTGAGCGGCCAATACATATTTGTTTTATGATTAGCAAGACCAAAATATTAATAATTTTATTGATAAATACCTAAGGATAGACAAATTATACACTCATGTGATACAAATATAAAATACAGCCTTCACATTACTTCATCATGTACGAAATATGTCAGGGTAAGCTAGATAAAGGCAATATCAAAACAGATTCAAATTCTGCGATATAATTCCTTTATCACTACAACAAGAGAGATGCGACAGAGATTGCCATCAACTGTCTTTGCTTCTATCCATCTATTGCCTGACGACGCAATCCCCGAAGGGGTGGCCACGAACGAAATGCCCCCATGCACCTCTGTCCCCAGTCAGTCGATGCCCCTCCTCCCAACCAGCACCGCCTTCATCCATATACTTCCTCACTCCATCCTTCCACCTCTCTTTCGGTCTACCTCTCCCTCTCTGTCCTTCCACCTCTCTCTCTCGTACACCTTCTTAGTCATTCTCTCGCTTCCCATACGTTCCATATGGCCGAACCATCTCAAGGTGTTCCTTTTCACACTTTCCAGCACATCTACCTCCACACCACACCTCCTTCTTACTTCCTCATTAGTCTGTCTATCCCTCCATGTAACTCCGCACGCACTTCTCAAGTAACTCATCTCCACCCATCTCACTCTTGGTCTGAGTCTCTTCTCAAACATCCATGCTTCGCTTCCGTAAGTCAGTGTCGGGATTACCACACTGTCATGCAAGGACTTCTTCATTTCCATACTGACCACCCTATTTCTTGTTACTGCTTTCAGCGTTCCTAGAACCCTCTTCCCCAGTGCTTCATCTATAGTCCCATCTTTACTCAACACACTACCCAGGTACTTAAATGAGCTGACAATCTCCATAGCCTGACCGTTCAACTTCACCTCACACTCTGTGGCTTCACTCCTTTCGAAGACCATAACCTTGCTATGCTTAAAATATCTTATATGGCTTTGTTTACTATTTTACATCAACATTTATAGCAAACCAAGACAACAGCTGTGCAATCATTCTTTAATATGCTTTAGACAGTGGTAACATGGAAAGAGATATTTCATGAGCTATGTTCTTTAACACTTGACCTCAACCACTCACCTGACCCTTGACCTGTACCACTCCCTTGACATCTCCCATTTATCTGACGCTTGACCTATACCACTCACCTGACCCTTGACATCTCCCATTTACCTGACGCTTGACCTCTACCACTCACCTGACCCTTGACATCTCCCATTTACCTGACCTCTACCACTCACCTGACCCTTGACATCTCCCATTTACCTGACGCTTGACTTCAACCACTCACCTGATCCTTGACCTGTACCACTCTACTGTCCCTAGACCTATACCACAGACCTGACCTGTAGGCCTCAAATCACCTGACTTTTAATTAGATGGTCTTCAGTTTGTACACTTGCATTCCTCAGACAAGTAACCGCTTCTTCCACCTGAAAGCTATATTTCACTTGATTATGTTTCGGTTTTGAACTGTTTATAATAATATGAAAACATGTATGCATATGTATTTCGTGTAATAGTTAGTTACCTTTTGCATGAGTGAATACTGCATTTTAGAGCTACAATGTCAATTTAATTCAAGACAACATTTTATGTTGATGCTGTTAACATTTTACAGTGTTTAATTGTGCTTTCAACATTTAATTAGCTTATTAGGTTAAAAAGAGTAAATTAGTTTGTCTCATTTGAGTATATAGCCATCCAGCTGGCTCAGTTGATAGCGTGCCTGCTTCCCATCTTGCAGTCTTGCGTTCAATCCAAGCTCACATTGAAAAAAAAAAAAAATCTGAGATATAGCTGGCGGTTACCGTCTTCCCATGAGCAAGGGGGATGGGTAATGGTCTCTGGTTGATTAAAGAAGGTCAAGCGCTTGTGAATACTCGAAAGAGGAGATTCGGGCGCTATATTAGTAACCAGACGAATATTATTATTAGAAGAGTTATTTATTAACTATTGCCTTGTCTTCAATGGCGAAAATATCGATCGCGCCAATGATTCCAATAGTTGCATATTACCAGAAGATAGAAAGCTTGTTCTGTTCACAAGTTAAGTCGTTCTTTGTGTTTAATAGTTGAAATGGCTTCTTCAGTTTACAACAAGTCCTATGCTAGCTAAAATGTCTGTTATCTTTCTGTAACTTGCAAATGGTATTATCTTGATTACAATATGGTAAAACAAATGCATTTAGGCAATTGCCAATTTATCTGTATCGGTTGAGATTTACCAATTAATTAATACAACATTTTATATATATACCGGTATATATATATATATATATATATATATATATATATATATATATATATATATACATATATACCCGGTGTATATATATATATATATATATTATATATATATATATATATATACATATTAAATATACAGTATATATATATATATATATATATACTGTATATATACAGTATATATATATATATATATATATATATATATATATACCGGTATATATTATATATATATATATTTTTTTTTTTTTTTCTATGTGATTGAGGGAGGCAAAAGGCATAACTGCCTATAGCGAGTGCCTTCCCCATAGTTGAAAGAGTGACAGGGCCAAAATCAAGGGACGTTCGAGCCAAAATGCCTGGACACACGGAGTTTGAAGCAATTTAAGTCATAGGAAGAGGGAAAGACTGATTCTGGGAGAGAGTTCCAGAGCTCAGCTGTTGAGTAGAAGAAAGTTTGAGAGTAACGTTTCACTCTTGGTTTGGAGAGTTGCACAGAGTAAGGGTGGGATTGAGTTGCAAGACGGGTACCACGTGCCCTACGTAAAGGAGGTGGTATGCACTGGGATAGCTCTGAGGAACACTGATTATTATAGTAGCGATAGAATAGCGAGAGAGATGCAACATTGCGGCGGAGAGAGAGATATTGCAGAGAGTTGGTGAGTGGACGGGAGTTAATGATACGAAAGGCCTTCCTTTCAACTTTGTCTAGGAGAGACATAATATAATTAATATTATCTTTAGTACTTTAATTTCATAAGCAAGTGTTGAAATTTAATATATTTAAATAAAGTATAATATATTTATGTTTGTATGTACATTATGTATGTATATACTCAGGCACATACATCATTGCTGGGGTTGCCGACATGAGACAGAGCCCGAACAGAAACAACATTTAAAGTTCCTATTCTCAGGGTCTGGGACCACTTTCGCGTTCCCTCGCCCGTTTCTCTGTCTCGTCGATTACGAGGACCATACAAGGGGAGGAGGATTCCTAGCCCCCTACTCCCAGAAGGAAAAGTATGACGGGGAGGTGCGTTGGAGTGGTCTTGCCACTGGATTGGTAATCCAATGGTCCTGGGTTAGAATCCCGATGTATCAATGGGAAGATATTATTCGGATGGAATTTGTGCTGTATCAGTGCATTACCACAAAGCCCACCAAATCAAAAAACATACCCTCATTGTTCCCTGATTAAATAGCACTGTATGAATATTCCCATATTCAAAGTTTGATGCAGGAGGGTAATGCCTAGTTAGTTAATTGCTCAATAGGTGGCGTTCTGAGAGTGAGGGTCCGAGTCTAGGGGTTGAGACAGTGAAGTGCGAAGGTTAAGCGGCTCCAGAGATGGGAATGCTTCAAGCCGTGAGTGGAGCTCTAAGTGCTTCACATGTCTCACTCCCTAGATTGGAAAAAGAACTCACGGGTTTCACCTTGTTGAGTGGTTGGATGTACAGTACAGGCTCTCAGCCTATGCCTGAGAGGGAGTAGTTGGAATATAGAAGACAACAAAAAACAAAGAAACAAACAGAAACAGCTAAGGTTGGGTAGAGGATGCCAAACCTCACTCTGGATAGGACAAGCCCTCACCCAAAACATATTTATATATATTTATTTAATCAAAATATGCGGCACTGAATGTGTGTTTATCCCACATCGAAATTTGACTACTGTTAATAAGATAAGAGTGGTTCGGGCACACAGCTCACAACCAAGAGAACTCAGATTTAATCTTTGATTACGACAACACTTGTTGCGGGGTACTCACTCCTGTAATAGTTGGAATCTTAGGTGATGATCTCTACATCCACCGCACAGATAGATACTTTGTTTTATTATAAATATAGCAGCAATAATAGCCATAATCAGACATATTCAGAGTAATGGAAAATAACTAATTTTGATATAATAATAATCATTCATAATAAACTTATTTTTAAATCTATGTTATTTAGCTATGTTTGTTACATATATTGTATTCAAGACGTACCTACCAAACTCACCTCCTTTCCATACTGCTGAGCTGAAGAGCACGCCAGGTATAATATTATTATTGAGTGACTTAAAGTGAAGGCATGGTATATAATTATCTGCCTCGCCTCGCACCACAAAGAACAAGTTGCTGATGCACATTATGGTCGACATCGCGAAGCAAGTGGTGAACATCGAAGCCACCCACTTCAGGACCGCTCTCTGGCCACCCTCCGCCTGGACAACAACACATATACTGTAGGTCACATACATCTTTTCATAGAATGTTTATGGAAATCTTCATGACTTTTCCAAAAAACAAATAAATGTCAATGTTGTAACCCAATACCCATTCTGTACCAAGGACGTCTTTTAAACTTAATTCTGGCTACATTTACACAATTTTTTGCAGTTTTAGAAAGATCTGTGGTAGTTGAAAGGGTTAATCAAATTTATTAATTTCACTCCCAACACCAAACAACTCCCAATGAAATTAATGAAAGCATGTGATCCTCCCGGGATTCGAACCTGGGTTACCACATACAGATCCTAAACACTCTAACTATTACACCATCAAGACAGTTAAGTTAAAGGTTAAGTACATGAGTACGATTTCATATCCATTTATCGAATATATTTATCTAATCATTTATTCAGACCCATCTGCACACTGAATAGTGTAATACTGTAATAGTGTAGTGATATCGTTCAAGCCTGTCAATTGCAGGATGCCATTTTTAAACTGAATAATATCGTCTAATAGCAGCCATAATATAGTTAAGAGGACGGCACAGGTATTGAATGGGATAATTAATTGTTATTATAATAACAAGAACACAAAACAAAAACATATTTCAATTCAGGGAAATGCATCTACAGTCAGCAAGGATGTGACATATCGCATATTACTGTATCATTTCTAGGTGATGCTTAAGTACCAATAGTAGGTGGATAACCACAATACATTTTATCAACAATTTATTTTTAAACTGGTATGTCGTAACGTCTTTCAAATGCCAGTATACATGTCTAATGTCACTTGCTTGGCGCAAGTCTGTCAACAAACATTGGACTGGCCCAGTTTGCTATCAAATATATATTTGGAGCATAGTGGAAGCATTTATGATTATGATTGATGAACACTTAGTCAACCTAGAATGGCGGGTCGTATATAAAGTTACTTCCATACTCTGCCCAGTGGGATATTGTTGAATCATGTATTATTATCACAGGACTGGAAAAAATATTTTTATTTTACAGACACGGCTAAATGATAGTGCAAGAATACATGAGTCACTCTATATGAACCCATTCCGTCCCATGATACCTTTTACATTGTATTACAACGGTTTTATTTTGTTCTGAAAAGCCGTGTTATAAGCTTGGCCTACATAACTACCTCGAGGAACTCCTTTAGTACAGTGATGCCGGGCTGTTCATAAGGTTTGGCTAACACAAAACAAATGTATTAAGTTCTGTAAAATTCCATCGTATTGAAGGGATTGCAAGAACAATACCTCAACGAAACAACATATTACCATCAGCTCTCCTTAATTAACATTATCATGGTTCAAAAGTTCATCTGTACTGTCCAAAGGTATCATAAGGTTATTGTTGTTGATGATTACACATTAATGTCGAAGCATAAATAGCTTCCCTGGGTTCCTACGTCTTCCTTCTGCATTTAAAAGTTCCTACACATAAAACTCCATCGAATATGCTTGATTAGCAAAAATCTCTGGAAGAATTATTAACTTTAGAGCTGCCTACTGTAATAGGTTATCGAAAAATTGTGTATCATAATTATTAGCTCACCTGAATCAGTTGATTCTCGACGTGCAACAGCCTTGACATGACAGTCGGTGTTGTGTGGTTGACACTTGTGATGGCAACCCACTCTGATTCTACCTGGCTCTTGATTGTTCCAGTCACCGCCCAATCAACAGTTCGCAACACAAGATTACCCAGAGTTCGCAATAATTCCATATACAGAAGGACAAATAATGAAGTCTCGGTCCAGGGAATGAGAACGACAGTAGAGATAAATATTTGTATGACCAACGGAGCTGTCATGCAAAAAACATTTGTAATCATAAACACAGCATTTATGCAAAAGAACGTTACCCAAATTATTGTTCCCATTTCAATGCACCTTTTTTCTCTGATTAGATAGTCGGTCACTTGCATGTAGGTTACAATAATCAGTAGCTTTTTTAGGGATGAGTGGCTGACCATCAAAATTAATGGTGTAAGGTAGAATGCTGTATAAGAAACAATCTTGCATATTAAGAGGACAACATCTGCTATACTTTTAGTTTGCACCAACAGGGTACCGCTACATAAAAATACCACGAGAAATCCAAACACAATAAAACGAGTGAAGAAAGACCAAAGACACAGACTCAAACTGAGCTTGGGTGGTGAAGGACTGCCAGAAATATCCCAGCGATAAACAAACGACCCGAGTACGTTGAAGCATCTTACGAGACGCTGTACATGCTTGAAAGGTTCTGGTAATGCCTTCATGGTGATCAGGGCCAGGATGCTCAAGTGGGTTGCAATGGAGGACGGGACTAGATTTACGATAAACCTATGGCCAAACAGCGTATTAATTACTCACGAACCTATAACTTGTCACTGTTCAAATTTATGACGATGTATATCCAAAACTGTCCAAATAGCGTAGAGTTGAAACGAGAGTTACGACATTGGCTGCTGAGATACGACATCCGCAGGTAAAAACGACGTCATAAATGTGTGTGAGTATTTTTGGTTCGTTTCTTAACGTGTCTGCCTGACCACTGCACCGTCCTTGTCCAGATGTTCCTCCTCAGCCAGCCGTCGATACCAACACAAACACAACCCTGTTAATACCATTACTCTCACCCAAGTGCCGTTGTAAAGGCTTGTCCATCAATACCTTCACCTGGTCTGTTTACATTATCAGTAGCCATTAACGATTATACTTTATAAGTATTGATGTCGGGCATTACCTACGCACTAAGCAGAAGATATATTGAATATAATATATTGAATGTATCCTTTGGGTTAAGACCAGTGTTATCAATAATATCTTGTGTGTTTTTTGTTTAATTACTTATTGTGTTTTTGCCCCTGTAAAATATTGAATGAAACTTGATCAATTACTTTTTCATTCAATAGGTCCCAACTCGGCTATTTTCGTGAATTCTGAGTAAGCACTAATCAGATTACGTTATCTGTTTTGTCACATTATTTTGAAACCAACTTTATGCATTTGTTATGCATACTTTTTCCTTTGACCTGAGAGCTACGATAAACCTCCCGGAAGGTTTCCTAGGCGACGGCGATAAGCGTTCGGAAAGTAAGATTTTCAAACGTGAAAAAAACACCTTCCGTAATAAAATAATATATAAATATAAAAACAAACAAATATTTAATATTATACAACATAGGCTACTCATGTCCTCATATTCATAAAAGTGTTTGACTTCTATGAACAAGAGGATATTTTATATTTATTTAATCACTTCTAAGATATCCCAATAACCACTCTGGTTTCGAACCCCCTTCTCTAGCTACACCAGTCACTCACTCCATCACTTTATTCACTAAGCCATGACCTGTCACACTGTAATGCGTACAAGTGCATCAGTACTTTCGGCCCGACGTATGATTGCACAAATTTACTATACAGTATATATCATCATGCACTTTCGTGACAACCAACATCATACTTTCATAACTCGTGACTAACATATATCGTAGTTTTTTCCTCCTAAAATACATCCACCATGGTTCCCGAACACAAATAAGATCACATTACACTGCCAGACTACAATACTGAGTTGCTTTCATAAATTGCAAGAACAGAAATATTCATAAAATTGTGTGAATCTAGATATTTTGTTATAACTCTTGTTCCTGACATAAAAGTCATGGTAATTGCCCCCCAATAATACATGTACTCTGCATATTAAATGCTAGGGTTCTGTCCTATCTCCAATTCTCATCTTATTATTCATTAAAATTACCTTCTCAACTGCACCTCCAGCCCATTCCACTCACACGCTGACGACTCTACATTACACTATTCATTTATCCTTCCACAATAACACCCACAGCAGGAACTCCAAAACTCACGTAAGGAGGCCATAAAGCACCTATCTTCTGATCCCTCTACTATCTCGAATTGGGGCAAAGAAAACCTTGTTACTTTCAATGCGTCAACACTCAGTTTCTCCATCTGTCTACTTATCGCCCTTTTCCAGAAAACTACGACCTACTCTTCAACAACATATCTCTCTTGTCTCTTTTTATTCTGATCTCTCTGGGAACCACCATACTACCACTCTTGCTAAAAACAGCTTCCCAAGACCTGTGTGAGCTCAACCGCCTCCGGGGGTACTTTACCCCTGCGCAGCTTCTAGCTCTGTACAGGGGCCCAGTGCGCCCATGTATTGAATATTGTTGACACGTGTGGGGAGGATCCACTCACACAGCACTTCTATACAAAGTAGAATAGAAAGCCTTCCATCTCATTAACGTTATTACAATAATCAGTATTCCTAAGGCAGGTATCACACTATGCCGATTTCAGTGCCGACGCTCCTCGACTTAAGGAGTGGCGATACAAGGGGGAGACTACTGCCGAGTATCGTGGGTGATAGAGGGGCGGGACGCCCACGGCGGGCAGTATGGATGGGCACGCCGCCTAACGGCAACTGGAATGGGTCGAGAGGCAACCATGCAAGACCTAAGGAAGATAAATGACGCCGCTGGGGCGGCGTTATGCGCCGTAGCACGCAAACTGGTTGGCGACAATGCTCCTGACGAGCGGCGCCTATAGGAGGTAGGACGGCGCCGATAGATACTACGGCGGCGATGGACAGCCACCCTGTCACACTTGATCCCGACCGAGGTAAACCGGTCCGTCGGAGGCGACGTTTGTGTGTGTGTGTATGTGTGTGTGTGTGTGTGGGTTGGGGGGGGGGGGGGTTAAGCTTGCGATCTAGGGAGGAAACTAAAAACATAATAAAAAGATCCATAAATGAGCAAACAAATGTGCCCATCTCCCATTAATTAAGTGTTATTTTTTTTAGTAATTGGTAAAACATGCCCATCTATCCAAAGACATTATCCTAACCCTTTACAATTCCTTAGTCGGCCCTCTTCTGGAATACTGCGTTCAATCCTGGTGCCCTTATTACCAAAAAGATATAGACAAGCTAGAACGAGTTCAACGTAGAGTTACCAAAATGATACCTAGCCTAAAGAACAAACCATACGAGGAGCGTCTTAGAGAATTAAATCTATTTCCTTTAACCCAGCGCAGATTAAGAGGCGACTTAATTCAAGTGTTCAAAATCATCAAAGGCATCGACAATATGAACTGTAGTAAGTACTTCACTATCGACCAATCTAATTATATGCGGGGAAATGGTTGCAAAATTATTGGTAAATCTTTTAACTCACACGAAGCCAAGAATTTCTTCTTCAATCGAGTTGTCAACTTATGGAACAGGCTTCCCCGAGATGTTATAGACTGTGTTTTGGAGGACAAACAGCCTAGAAGGGTCACTAGACCTATTGTTGCTTGATTTCCTTTGTATTCTTTTGTACTCCTTTTTACTCCTTTGTATAGTTAACCCTTTCAGTACCGGTGACGTCTGTCTCGTAATAGTCTGGCACCTATTAGGTTATTGTATTATGCTTACAAAGGGCCTCTAGCAATCACATGACCTCCATTCCTCACATTTATCTCTCTTAACTCCCACAGACCGTTCTTAAGCTGCATAAAATCGTCTAAGTATGTCAGAACTATGGCAAAACAGACGCCACCGCTATTGAAAGGGTTTATAGATAGTCACTCATTGATGGGATCGGATTAAGGGGACAGTGGTGATTTTTGGGGTCTATTTATTAATATATTAATTTATTTTTTAGTTTCCTTGCTAGACCTCCATCAAGGTTAAAACAAAAACACCCCCAAAACCATCTATCAACGATGTCCCGTGCGACGTTGCCAGACTCACGGTATGCCCTCCCCCTATGACGGCGCCTGGGTATTACCGGGTCGCTGCCTGAAGGCGACCTACCTTATAAGCGGCGTCTGACGCAGACAGGTCGACACCCTTGTACCGTCTGACGCCTACTGGATGCCGCCCGACGCCACCCGCCTACCGTCCCCGTCCTGCCAATTTACTAGCCGCCGACTCAACTCATGAGTTGTGCATGTCGAACTTTTCCTGAGGCCCCTGACGACCTCTCCGGACGGCTTTCTTGAGTAGGCGCCCACCCACGTCATGCGGCGATGTAGGCAAAGACCTGCTCCCGACCCTTAAGTCGTGGAGCGTCGGTACTTAAATTGGCATAGTGTGATACCTGCTTAAGAGCTCTCTCAGTTTGTACCACCCCCTCTTCATAGAGCACGTAGCACCCGTTTTGCAACACAATCCCAACCATACTCTGTGCAACTCTCCAACCCAAGAGTGAAACGTTATTCTCAATCTTTCTCCTATTCAACAACTGAGCTCTGGAACTTTCTCCCAGAATCAGTCGTTCCCTCTTCCTATGACTTAGATTGCTTCAAACTCCATGTGTCCAGGCATTTTTGCTCGAACGTCACTTGATTATGATCTTGTCACTCTTTCAACTCTGTGGGAGGCACTTGCTACAGGCAGTTCTGCCTTTTGTCTCCCTCAGTCAAACACAATTTTATATATATATATATATATATATTGTTACGTATCTTGATCCTCAAGTGGTTAACTTGATGAATCTAGATAGCACAGAGATATATATTAAGGTATCAGTCAGCTGAAGGCAAAACAAAAGTAAAATCTAATAAAATAATTTCCTGTTGTTGCTTCCTTTCCTTTTGGATCTTAGGACTTAGTATCCTTTATTGACTGATACTCTTTAATTATGAAAAATACTGAAACTAATTAAAGTCATGTAGTATTTATAAAGAATTATTATTTAACCGAAGCTTAGTAGGCTATGGTTATGAACCGAATAAGTTATAGCTAAAGAAGGACTATTAATTTTATAAAAAGTCTTGAAAGATAAATATTAAAGTAAGAATATTTCTGTCTCTTACCCTTTTTGAAATGAATAGATAGTTTTCTTCTATGTCCTTTTATTTATATTTAATGTAATTATTCTTGGTTCTTGTCTTACGTTAATAGTATTATATTATTATTATCATCAGGAGTAATATCAAAGTCACATAAAAAGTTAGATATATATTTAATAATTAGTTAAATTTATTTCTTAACCACGTAACATTGAAGTTTGATTATGAGTAAATAAAGTTACAGGATCGTTTCAATAGATTCGATTCAGGTCTCACTCAAATAATGAAAAGCAAAATATAATATTTTGAAGCAAAAGAATTTTCTTCAGCTTAGGAAATCACTATAAGTAATATTATCACAGCCATGTTAGTCTAAGGCGATATTACTAATACGAGACAATAGCATCACCGTACTAAGCACCATTAAGCAATGTAAGCTTAATTCAAAGAAAATGAAGGAACTCGTAAGTATTAATATAAAACAATAGTATTACTTTCATCATAACCCAATTACTTAAAGAGTTGCTTTAGTCCACAAGTTAGTCAACTAAAATAGTTAAGTACATAATAATAGCGTTAACGTTAATTCCCAATCAAATAGTTAAGTACATAAATAGTAGCGTTAACGTTAATTCGCAATTAAATAGTTAAACACATAATAGTAGCGTTCACGTTAATTCCCAATCACATATCTCACTAACCAACATAAGTGTTTACACCTAACACACATTTATATAATCTGACTGACAGTCACAATCCCATTATAATACTTCACCCCGTCTTCCTCCAGCTGTAAGTTCACCTTCCCCAACTCCAAATGAGACTGATTTGAATGCCCACAACTCGGGTCTTATATACCAAACAATGATGGTGTAGGAACGAATCAGGAGGCGGCGGGTGGTGCCGGCGCCAATCATAGCTCCTCGAATCACATAACAGGTGCGAGGTCCATTCACAGCTCCTGGCGTCGATCATACGTCATAGCATCGGTCATCGAGGTGTGAAGGCTAGCATGCTGGTATGGGGCGAGATGGTTTGCCCACTCGCTCGTTCGCTAGTCTGCTTCACCGTTTTGGGTAGTGGGCTCCTTCAACTCTAATTCTAACTCTTAAATTAACATACAGGGCTCCGTATGTCAGACCTCCCCCCTAGAAAAGAGTTTAAGGAGTATAGTACATAATATTAAACATAATACATAAATAGATTCACCACCAGATTGGCAACAGCAAGATTATAATGAGGATATAATAAGGATATCACCCAAAGTAGGCAACGTCTCCAGGTACCACATCAGAACATAGCCGGAACGTAGCTGGAGCGTTATTCGAACTGCAAGGCATCTCACAGCTGAAGGCTTAAAGCGCACTACAAAAGCATGATATTTACCTCGCTACAAGGGAGAGCTAATTGCCAAAATCCTCTCATTAAATTATACTTACTGCTGCATGAGGCCAACCTGGGAAATGCAATCTTTGATCCGTGGCAGTGGGTAGGTATCGTTCTTTGTGACAGCATTGACTTGCCTATAGTCCCTACAAAACCCATGGCTCCTGTCTGGCTTCGGCACAAGTATGACCGGACTACTCCACTGGCTTAAGGCCCTAGTGATCAGTTCATTAGAAATCATAAAGTCAAGCTCGACCTGCAGTATACTCCTGCGTTGTGGCGAGACACGGTAGGGGGATAGTTTAATGGGAGTTGCCTCCCCTACGTCGATGTCGTGCACGGCCAAAGAAGTGAGCCCTGGAGTATCACGGAACACACTGGGAGACAGAGATAAAACAGAGATTAGTTGGTTCGCTTGATCAGAGGGAAGATGACATAGTTTAGATGGTAATTCCCTCAAAGCCACTGAATTATACTGAAAGTTGGATAGGCTACATGACAAGTCAAAGTCTGCATGGATACCTTCAGGCTCTGGAACAGTCTGTTGCGGTTCAGTAAGAGAACTGAAGACTTTGTCCGCACCAGGCTGCTCACAGGTCCTGACATTCACTGCCACAGTGGGAGAATCTGGAAGAGAGGAATCAGGGGACCTATGGTAGGGCTTCAACATATTTATATGGAATACTTGCGTGGGCTTTCTCCTGTCTGGGGTAGTGACTAGATAATCGGTAATGCTCACCCTCCGAATGATCTTATATGGGCCCCTGAACTTGGCAGATAAAGGTTGGCCAAAAAGGGGGAGCAGGACCAAAACCTCACGAGTAGCAAATAAAAGAAAAGGTACCCCCTTATCCCACTCAACTCCGGTCTCTGTACAATACTTACGTAAACATTCCCTTTAATGTCTGATGATATCGTTCGAGAACCCCTTGACTCTCTGGGTGGTAGGTGCTAGACTTTACATGCTCGATACCCAACTCCTTCAGGGACTGCTGGAAAATGTTAGAGGTAAAATTAGTTCCTTGATCACTTTGCACCTCATGGGGGAAACCCATTCTGGTGAACAATTTGAGCAGTTCCTTGATAACAGTTGGAGCAGAGGTAGTCCTTAAGGGTATAGCCTCTGGGTAGCGAGTTGCCATGTCCATGATAGTTAATAAATAAATGTTACCTTGGGAAGTCTTAGGCAATGGGCCTACAATGTCCACTACCACCCGAGTAAAAGGATTCTCGAAAACGGGCAAGGGCACCAGAGGATGTACAGGCACCTTCCGATTGGGTTTTCCTGTCATCTGGCAAGTGTGACACACTCTACAACACACCACTACATCTGCACGCATTCCTGGCCAGTAAAAGTGGGATCTGATTCTGTCTAGAGTTTTTCTCACACCTAGGTGTCCTGCCAATGGTATACAATGTGCCATTTCCATGATATCTTTACGACAAGGTTTGGGGACTACTACTTGATGGACGTCCCAAGCCCCGTCATCGATTGGTCTGTGTGGCGGTCTCCATCTTCGCCACAATACTCCTCCTTTGAGGTAGAAACATTCACCACCCTCCTTCTCACATTCCTCTTCACTCACGGACCTGGCAGCTAACTCCTTGCATTCACCATCATCTCTCTGTAGCTCGACCAGGCCGCTAGGACAAATTGGAGGGGTTTCATGGTCATCGTTAGGGTCAAGATGAGCCATAAAGGTGTCAGATAAATCCACCTCAGTCACATCATCAGGCACAGTTGGAGCATCATTCACACTCTCATCATCCCTTTCATCAACTCTTACATTCGGTATATTTCTGTCTGAGGGAACTGCTACTTGAGACATTGAACGTTTGTCAGCACACACAGGGAAAACAGTTGGCAACTCCTTGTCGAGCTCACCGGTTAGTGGCTCGTTAACAGGGGAAAGTGACAAAATGGGGTCTGGTCGGACCTTCTCACCTGCTACATCATTCCCCAAAAGGAGTGTTACCCCAGGCACAGGGATATCTTGGGACCTACACAAAGCTATGGTGGCCTCACCCTGTAGTAACTCGCATTCAATTTCGCCTTTTACCAAGTATGCATAAAACTGGCCTCCAGCACCTCTCATTACAACTGGTTCGCCAGGTGGGCACTCAGTGTAAGGATTCACCATGAGGGTGCTAGTAGAACCTGTGTCTCTCAGAATTTTTACCTCATGCATGCAACCATTTAATCTCACGTTGCCAGATGAAATAAAGGGACGGTAACTGTCCTGCACTGATGGTGAAATTATTATTGGTTTAACCCTTGTGGGTTGCACCACACATGCTACTACACACCCCTGTCTAGATGATTTACGTTAGCTGCTAGGTACTCCTGTCGAGAGTCCTGCATTAAAGGAACTTTTGGTGCTAGGTACTCCTTCTGTCGGGAGTCCTGCCTTACAGGCACATATGGAGTTTGAGATACGGCGGCAACTGTCTGCCCCGATCTCTCCGTTTTCTCCTTGGCCCAGCACTGATAAGCTAGGTGGCCTCTCTTGCCACAAAAAGTACATACTTTAGGGGATACGGGAAAGTTCCCTCTTTGAGCATTACTATTAGTTTGGGGCCCACCTCTGTTACCATTGCCCTGAGTCGCATTTTTAGTTGGGGGAACAATTCGGTTTTGACTAGCTGGGGAAGACGTTATAGGCTTGTGACTGGGTCGGTCAGATTTGTGATTGGGATACTTAAAATTAGAACTAGAATTATCGTAGGGCTTCTTTCCACGAAATTTGTTGTTGAGCACGTATGTGTCAGCAGCGTCGGCAAGACAATCTACCCTTTTCCCCTTTAAATGATAGGATACAGAAGAATCAATTTTCCATAGGAAATTTTCTAACAGGACCAACTCCTTCAGATCGTTGTAGCTTGTGACTTTCTTACTCTTGACCCAATGATTGAAAGTTTTAGTCATGGTCCTGGCAAATACCTTATGGGTTTCTTCTACTTTCTTCTGGTTTTTACGGAAAGATTGCCTGTAAGCCTCAGGCTGCAATTGATAGGTTTTTAGGATAGCTTCTTTGAGATTGTCATAATCCTGCCTAACTTCTGCTACTTCTGACAAATACGTGGCTCGAGCCTGCCCTGTCAAAACAGTTTGTAACATAAAAGGCCATTGATCTCTTGTCCACTTCATACCTCCAGCAACTTCCTCAAACAAAACAAAGAAATCCTGCACATTATCCTCAGTGAAAGGTGGAATGACACTAGTCATAGTCAATCCCAGAGGGGGAGCAATTTCGGGAGCATTTGTATTGACATTTAGTTGAGCCGTACGATATTGATATTCACATTGTTCGGTCGTTGCACTGGCATTTAGTCTGGCTTGTTCGGTCTTTGCTTCGGCATTTATTCTGGCTAGTTCTATTGTTAGTCTGGCTTGTTCTAGTTCGAATAATTGATCAATGGTAAAACCAGGTGGCAATTGTTCATCAAGTTGGCTAGGTTTACTAGGGATCCCACCAACTGCTCCGTCACCCTCCCCGCCTTCTACAGGGAACAGGTGGGTTTTTATGGTCTGAGCCACCTCTACTTTAGACATGTTTGAGACAGTTAATTGGAGATGTGAGGCAAGCACTTTCAGTTCGGATTTTGACAGACAGTCAATATCAGGGGCTGTGGGTTCTGATTCTATGAAAACTCGAGCATCTTCTTCATTAATTAGTTGAGGCATGATTAATATTTGGTTTTAAGTAGTGAAACGTTAATGAAACTGAGTGAAACTGTATGAAACGAATCCTGGCAAGGTCGCCACTCTTCTGTTACGTATCTTGATCCTCAAGTGGTTAACTTGATGAATCTAGATAGCACAGAGATATATATTAAGGTATCAGTCAGCTGAAGGCAAAACAAAAGTAAAATCTAATAAAATAATTTCCTGTTGTTGCTTCCTTTCCTTTTGGATCTTAGGACTTAGTATCCTTTATTGACTGATACTCTTTAATTATGAAAAATACTGAAACTAATTAAAGTCATGTAGTATTTATAAAGAATTATTATTTAACCGAAGCTTAGTAGGCTATGGTTATGAACCGAATAAGTTATAGCTAAAGAAGGACTATTAATTTTATAAAAAGTCTTGAAAGATAAATATTAAAGTAAGAATATTTCTGTCTCTTACCCTTTTTGAAATGAATAGATAGTTTTCTTCTATGTCCTTTTATTTATATTTAATGTAATTATTCTTGGTTCTTGTCTTACGTTAATAGTATTATATTATTATTATCATCAGGAGTAATATCAAAGTCACATAAAAAGTTAGATATATATTTAATAATTAGTTAAATTTATTTCTTAACCACGTAACATTGAAGTTTGATTATGAGTAAATAAAGTTACAGGATCGTTTCATAGATTCGATTCAGGTCTCACTCAAATAATGAAAAGCAAAATATAATATTTTGAAGCAAAAGAATTTTCTTCAGCTTAGGAAATCACTATAAGTAATATTATCACAGCCATGTTAGTCTAAGGCGATATTACTAATACGAGACAATAGCATCACCGTACTAAGCACCATTAAGCAATGTAAGCTTAATTCAAAGAAAATGAAGGAACTCGTAAGTATTAATATAAAACAATAGTATTACTTTCATCATAACCCAATTACTTAAAGAGTTGCTTTAGTCCCAAGTTAGTCAACTAAATTAGTTAAGTACATAATAATAGCGTTAACGTTAATTCCCAATCATAGTTAAGTACATAAATAGTAGCGTTAACGTTAATTCGCAATTAAATAGTTAAACACATAATAGTAGCGTTCACGTTAATTCCCAATCACATATCTCACTAACCAACATAAGTGTTTACACCTAACACACATATATAATCTGACTGACAGTCACAATCCCATTATAATACTTCACCCCGTCTTCCTCCAGCTGTAAGTTCACCTTCCCCAACTCCAAATGAGACTGATTTGAATGCCCACAACTCGGGTCTTATATACCAAACAATGATGGTGTAGGAACGAATCAGGAGGCGGCGGGTGGTGCCGGCGCCAATCATAGCTCCTCGAATCACATAACAGGTGCGAGGTCCATTCACAGCTCCTGGCGTCGATCATACGTCATAGCATCGGTCATCGAGGTGTGAAGGCTAGCATGCTGGTATGGGGCGAGATGGTTTGCCCACTCGCTCGTTCGCTAGTCTGCTTCACCGTTTTGGGTAGTGGGCTCCTTCAACTCTAATTCTAACTCTTAAATTAACATACAGGGCTCCGTATGTCAGAATATATATATATATATATGCAGGGAAAAAGGGCGTACTTAGCCCTTCTCACTGTCAACGTTGGCCCCTGTCGCTCCGGCGATGGGGGTAGGGCGGAGAGCAGTGGTAGGGCTCTTAAGATTCGTTTTCAGATCCCCTCCATGAACCAATCCGCGACAGGTGGTGGTGATGTCAGGTCATCCAGGTTGGCTGAGGTGACCCGGGAGCTATCCAATCCCAGGTCAGCTTGTGCGGGTGACGTAACTTCTGGTGGTGTGGAGCTGTAGCAACGAATTTTCTTTGACAAAGTAGTCCGCCGAGGTTTGTTTTGGTTTGGACTAAGTGAGGTGAATGGGGGCGCTCGCTTTCTCAGGGGGACTTGTCGATTCTGATCCGGTTTTCTCACATCCAGAACGGGCGAAGGGGAAACCCTCTTATTGTGGGGCCCCAATGGATGGCGCCACCCTTGATTTGTGTTGTACGAGGGGGAGGGGAGCGTTGATGTTGTGGCTTTAAGAGGTACTTAATTGCCTTGGCTGGTTCCGGCAGGTGGGCCCCTCAGATAAGGGTGCCGGGAGGAAGGGCGGCTGCATGGGGGTGGCTCTGGGGTGGTCTTTGCCTCTCGGGGCTTGGCACTGAGGTGGTAGGGTGGCTGGGGTATCCGGTTAGGGGTAGGGGGGGCTCCCCTCATGGTGGTAGTGCCCTTGTACGCTCTGGCAGGTCCAGGCGGCTAGGTGTCAAGGGTGGCTTGCCTCGGCATAACATAATATATAAATATATATATATATATATATATATATATATATACTGTATAGCCTATATTTATATATATATATGTGTGTGTGTGTGTGTGTGTGTGTTTTACTTAATTATTTTTGTATTAACAAGTTAGGTACATGTGCATATTTTGGTGAAAATTCATTGTGTAGTTTTTTGGTAAGTATTATAATAGTTAATTAGTATTTACCTTTGACTTTGATATTGCCCTTCATATTTGTCTTAAAATATGCTATTATAATTTGCATGTAAGGGCAATCCATCTCTGCGAATTAGGTTACATTGACCTTAATGGTAACAAAAAATAAATGAAATATCGTATTGAGCTTAAAATTTGATCTTGGCCTGTGACCTTGTCCTTTGAATATTATACAGTACCATTTATTGCTTCTTTACCTGTGCATACATATTCTGGATATATATATTTTGGTTGGTCAGATTCTGTAAGTTAGTTTAGGAGAAATTTAAATTAACCTGTATTAATCCTTTTCATGACCCTTGGCTTTGACCTTTAAAGTGTGTTTTTTGTAATAGCTCAATCAAATTCCTATTTTTTTTTTTTTTTTTTAAAGAGACAATGAACGGAGGAAGGAAAAACACAGATAAAACAAAAAGGTCCATGTGCCTAAACGCATCCTCCATTCATAAAATGTTTGTAACAACTGGATTTAAACATTTGTTGATTGTAAGTTTGTGGAAAGCAATTCGAGGGAAGTGAATTCCAAAGAGTAGTAGCTCTGGGGATAAATGAATTCTGATAAGTTCTGCATTGTGGAGGAGAAAGTGTAAATTCATGGGCGCTCTCAGCTGCCCTAGTTCTACGGGAAAGATGTGGAGAGGCGCACAATTGAAGCAAGTTCCTCGGAACAATTGCTGTGAAAATATCTGTAGAATAATGCAAGGGATGCAACGTTTCTTCGTATGGCTAATGTAGGAAGGTCCTGTGTGATTGCAGGGTTATTGATTAATCTAATAGCTTTATTTTGAATTTTGTCCAACTGCCTCAATGCAACCACTCCACTTCCACCCCACAGAGGTGAACAGTAATCTATCTGAGAGCGCACATGACTTTTATATATTACGGCCAACTGCTGTCAGTGAAGAATTCTCGAACTCTGTACAGCAAGCCCAGTTTTTTAGAGGCATTCTTAGCAATGCTTCTAACATAGTGTGTCCAGCTCAAGTTAGTAGTTAATGTTACACCGAGAATGTCAATACTAGGGGAAGTGGGAATATTTACATCATTAAAAAATATGGAGTCCGTGAGATTCTGTCGGTTAGAAAATTGAATGTACTTGGTTTTCTGTGCATTAAAGGAAACTAGATTCTCTTGTCCCCATTCATTAATTCTAGAAAGGTCCTGGTTCAGAGAAATTGCAGTGTTTATTTTTGAATTTATAAGATCGGGTTGGGTGAAAGAATTGGTAAATGTGAAGGAACTGTGGAGTGTTGAGTCATCTGCGTAGGAATGTATTGGATTATGAGTGGTAGATATGAGATCATTGATATGAATGAGGAACAGAGTTGGGGCCAAAACAGCATCCAGGAAAGTGAGCTTGGTGAAGTTCTAGTTATTTGAACACAGACTTTACAAATGAACCTTGACCTTGACCTATAAGAAAGAATGTATTTCTTTGTTGCATGATCATTTTTGACTAATCAGGTATACATGTACGTACATTTCGATGAAAAGTCATGAATTTGTTTAGGAGAAATTCTTAGATAATTGGAATTGACCTCTGATCTCGTCATGATTAATTATACCATTTAATTAGAGAGAAAACCGGTTTCAAAATGACAAAAACATAGAAATGTCGACTTTAATGGACGATAACTGGAAAACGTGCCCCAAAAACCCATGTGTATGGAACACTGTTTTACTCAAAATTACTTTATCTTTCATTTCTGGGAGTATTTGACAACATTCACAGGACAATATATATATATAATTATACTGTATTTATATATATATATATATATATATATATATATATATATATTTATATATATGTATATATATATATGTATATATATATATTTTCTTTAATACATACGAGGTTGAAAGAAATGGCAATTTCTGCGTTGGAAATTTTATTATTCAAAGTTTCCAGGTCTCTGATGAGTTTTCGCTGGGTGGCAGGAAGTAGATGAAGGAGATGAGCAAAATTCATGGTGGTACAGGGTTACATAAATGTACATGATGATACAGGATATACGACGCGTTTCACTGGACAACCAGCATTATCAAGTAAGGAAGGAATGAAATAAAAGGTAAACAGGAAGGGTATATATAGAGGGTGGAGGATCAGAGGAGGAGGAAAACAGGGGGCAAAAGTCTGCTATTGGTGGAAGCGTAAACTAGAAGAGAGAAGGGGTTAACCGCTCCACGCATGCGCACTGGATGCGGGATGGTGGTCAGTAGGTGGGGTCGAAGCTGATTGGCTGCGTGTCGAGGGGCGTGGCCTAAGTTGTGTGGCGCCTGCAGAAGACGAAGCTGAAGGAGGTAGCGCGGGGGGCTGCGTCAAGGGCACCGGGGGGCGAGGAGGGGTGTTAGGTCCTGTAGGGTAGTGCCTTTTGGCAGAAGGAAGGATCTGAAGGTCCAGAGTTTGGTTGTTGATGTTGGGATGTAAGGCTTGGATATATAAAGCTTCGAGTATAGGTAATCTCCTTGGGTCACTTTCTTTATCGAGTATGGTGGTGTGTTTCTCTAACTCGTTGCGTGTAAGGTGAGGGTGGTTAGGGGTGAGATAGTGGTCTTTGATGGCTCCAGCCTGAAGGTGAAGAGTTAACCGACGTGAAAGACGAGTCTGCGTCATACCAATATAGGAATGAGGTCCACAGTCCTCATAATTACAGGTATGTTGGTAAATGACGTGATCGTCGGTCATCGGGCTCTTTATCTTGGTGGAGGCTGGTTTGTTGCGGAGAACGAGGTTGGAGGTCTTGGGGGATTTGTAATAAATTATTAATTTGATTTTGTTTTCCGGGTTGGTTGGGTGGACATGCTTGGAGATTATTTCTTTTAAGACGGCCTCGTCATTTTTGTGTTCAGAGGACATGTAATTGCGGTAGAAGATCTTAATTTCATTGGGGGGGTCAATGTTGGGAGGGCTTTGAGTGTACCATTTTTCAAGATGGTGGTTGATGGTGCTGGAGATGTCGGAGTTGGAGTATCCGTTATTTACTAAAACTTGGGATAGTCTTTCTAGTTCCTGGTGGGTGTCGGCCCAGGTAGAGCAGTGCGTGAGGGCTCTCCTAACATAGGCGGAGATGGAGGATAGAAGATAACGGCGGGGGCATTCACTATCGCCGTTGAGGCATTGTCCTGTGTTAGTAGGTTTAATGTAGACGGTGGTTTTGAACCCATGGTCGTTCAGAGCTACGAGGATGTCGAGGAAGGGGAGTTGTCCATTGTTAGATTTTTCAAAGGTGAAGTTAAGTCCGGAGGAGGTCATGAAGCGACGCTGGAGTTCCTGTAGTTCGTGGAGGTCCTTGATTTGCACGAAGATGTCATCCACGTATCTACAGTAGACGGCTGGTCGTTGGGCAGCTAGGAGCTCTTCCTCGATGGTACCCATGAAAAAGTTCGCAAAAAGAACTCCTAGGGGGCTGCCCATCGCCACACCGTCTATCTGCTTGTACATGTTGCCCCGGGGGCAAAGGAAGGGGGCCTCCTTGGTACATAGCTCCAGTAGTGTTTTCAGGGCCTTCTCCGGGATGTCCAGTGTAGGTGTATCAGGGCAATGATAAATTCGACGTAGAATCATGTCAATGGTCCTATCCACTGGCACGTTGGTGAACAGGCTTTCTACGTCGAGAGAGGCGATAGTGTGGTTGTTGTTACGGGGGGCGTCTCGTAAAATTTCCAAGAAATCGTGGGCTGAGTTAAGGTTGAATTGGCTGGGCACGTAGGGGGTGAGGAGGTTGTTCAGGGCCTTGGCGATCTGGTAGGTGGCAGTGGGGATCTGGGAGATGATGGGGCGGAGGGGGTTCCCAGGTTTGTGTGTTTTGATGGTTCCGTACGCATAACCAGGGGTGTATTCTCCGACGAGTTTTTTAAGGTGGATCCCTCCTTGTTTGGCGTTGATGGCGGTGATGGTGGTGTTGGCAATACGTTTGATTTCGTCGGTTGGGTTGCGGGTGATCTTTTTAAATTTAGTGTTGTCACTTAAGATGACGTCCATTTTTCTAAGATATTCCTCCTTGTCATGGATCACGAGGCAGGAAGCTTTATCCTCCACCCTCTATATATACCCTTCCTGTTTACCTTTTATTTCATTCCTTCCTTACTTGATAATGCTGGTTGTCCAGTGAAACGCGTCGTATATCCTGTATCATCATGTACATTAATGTAACCCTGTACCACCATGAATTTTGCTCATCTCCTTCATCTACTTCCTGCCACCCAGCGAAAACTCATCAGAGACCTGGAAACTTTGAATAATAAAATTTCCAACGCAGAAATTGCCATTTCTTTCAACCTCGTATGTATTAAAGAAAATTTATTACCTGGCTTTACTAACATAAAAACTTCACGAGAATGCCAGACATCGCACCAGCACCCTCCAGTTTCGTGAAGAACTGGTGAAGGACCAAATAATTGAAAAACGAGAGCTCGCCAACAACCTTCGTAAAGAACGAGATGCTCTTCTACGGATTTGGGAAGACGAAACCCCTCCAGACCACCTCAAAGCCGAAATCAACACAGCCCTCGAACAACTCCTTGAACAACACAGAAGACAAGCCGAAAACACAACCATAAAAAAGCTTGCCCGTCTTTATGGCGGAAACTTAAAACTTCCCAAACCAACAAAAGGATATATAAACCTTACTAACACCATTCTGACCCTGGACCAAGAAGACCTCCTCAACAAAGGCCTCAACTGCCACTACAGCTCCAAACCTGGCCCCCACCGGAAACGCCTAGAAACGGAAATCCTCCTGGACGACATCCTACGACTCAAGAAGGATGGCAAGGTCACCACTACTCCCGCCCTACAACCTACTCTCCTCGCTGAAGCCGCCAAAACCAGAGGAACTCACCATAGCAAAATACTCAACAAACAACACTTCCAAGCTGCCAAACTATTAAGAGACAACCCCAACATCATCATCCGTCGTGCGGATAAAGCTTCCTGCCTCGTGATCCATGACAAGGAGGAATATCTTAGAAAAATGGACGTCATCTTAAGTGACAACACTAAATTTAAAAAGATCACCCGCAACCCAACCGACGAAATCAAACGTATTGCCAACACCACCATCACCGCCATCAACGCCAAACAAGGAGGGATCCACCTTAAAAAACTCGTCGGAGAATACACCCCTGGTTATGCGTACGGAACCATCAAAACACACAAACCTGGGAACCCCCTCCGCCCCATCATCTCCCAGATCCCCACTGCCACCTACCAGATCGCCAAGGCCCTGAACAACCTCCTCACCCCCTACGTGCCCAGCCAATTCAACCTTAACTCAGCCCACGATTTCTTGGAAATTTTACGAGACGCCCCCCGTAACAACAACCACACTATCGCCTCTCTCGACGTAGAAAGCCTGTTCACCAACGTGCCAGTGGATAGGACCATTGACATGATTCTACGTCGAATTTATCATTGCCCTGATACACCTACACTGGACATCCCGGAGAAGGCCCTGAAAACACTACTGGAGCTATGTACCAAGGAGGCCCCCTTCCTTTGCCCCCGGGGCAACATGTACAAGCAGATAGACGGTGTGGCGATGGGCAGCCCCCTAGGAGTTTTTTTTTGCGAACTTTTTCATGGGTACCATCGAGGAAGAGCTCCTAGCTGCCCAACGACCAGCCGTCTACTGTAGATACGTGGATGACATCTTCGTGCAAATCAAGGACCTCCACGAACTACAGGAACTCCAGCGTCGCTTCATGACCTCCTCCGGACTTAACTTCACCTTTGAAAAATCTAACAATGGACAACTCCCCTTCCTCGACATCCTCGTAGCTCTGAACGACCATGGGTTCAAAACCACCGTCTACATTAAACCTACTAACACAGGACAATGCCTCAACGGCGATAGTGAATGCCCCCGCCGTTATCTTCTATCCTCCATCTCCGCCTATGTTAGGAGAGCCCTCACGCACTGCTCTACCTGGGCCGACACCCACCAGGAACTAGAAAGACTATCCCAAGTTTTAGTAAATAACGGATACTCCAACTCCGACATCTCCAGCACCATCAACCACCATCTTGAAAAATGGTACACTCAAAGCCCTCCCAACATTGACCCCCCCAATGAAATTAAGATCTTCTACCGCAATTACATGTCCTCTGAACACAAAAATGACGAGGCCGTCTTAAAAGAAATAATCTCCAAGCATGTCCACCCAACCAACCCGGAAAACAAAATCAAATTAATAATTTATTACAAATCCCCCAAGACCTCCAACCTCGTTCTCCGCAACAAACCAGCCTCCACCAAGATAAAGAGCCCGATGACCGACGATCACGTCATTTACCAACATACCTGTAATTATGAGGACTGTGGACCTCATTCCTATATTGGTATGACGCAGACTCGTCTTTCACGTCGGTTAACTCTTCACCTTCAGGCTGGAGCCATCAAAGACCACTATCTCACCCCTAACCACCCTCACCTTACACGCAACGAGTTAGAGAAACACACCACCATACTCGATAAAGAAAGTGACCCAAGGAGATTACCTATACTCGAAGCTTTATATATCCAAGCCTTACATCCCAACATCAACAACCAAACTCTGGACCTTCAGATCCTTCCTTCTGCCAAAAGGCACTACCCTACAGGACCTAACACCCCTCCTCGCCCCCCGGTGCCCTTGACGCAGCCCCCCGCGCTACCTCCTTCAGCTTCGTCTTCTGCAGGCGCCACACAACTTAGGCCACGCCCCTCGACACGCAGCCAATCAGCTTCGACCCCACCTACTGACCACCATCCCGCATCCAGTGCGCATGCGTGGAGCGGTTAACCCCTTCTCTCTCCTAGTTTACGCTTCCACCAATAGCAGACTTTTGCCCCCTGTTTTCCTCCTCCTCTGATCCTCCACCCTCTATATATACCCTTCCTGTTTACCTTTTATTTCATTCCTTCCTTACTTGATAATGCTGGTTGTCCAGTGAAACGCGTCGTATATCCTGTATCATCATGTACATTTATGTAACCCTGTACCACCATGAATTTTGCTCATCTCCTTCATCTACTTCCTGCCACCCAGCGAAAACTCATCAGAGACCTGGAAACTTTGAATAATAAAATTTCCAACGCAGAAATTGCCATTTCTTTCAACCTCGTATGTATTAAAGAAAATTTATTACCTGGCTTTACTAACATATATATATATATATATATATATATATATATATATATATATATATATATATATATATATATATGGGTCGATCATACAGCACAAATTTCCCCATATCAAAACCTTAATTTTCGGCTATCAGAAATCATAGTGAATCTTCAGGCCATGCTGTAAATAGTCAACACTTTTCCATATTATTCACTATAGCAGACGACATGTCCATAGGTAACAGCTGAGTCTCTCCTCACCCACCATCACCAACCATCCCTAAGCACTCACGAGTCATGCTCTCCTTTACTTTGTTTTTTGTAATTGGTATGTTATTCACTAAAATGAAACTTATCTATACAATGTTTTTGTTTTTTCTTTCTTTATCCACATGTTATTCATTTATTATTTTCATAATTTAAATTTCAGTATTTTATCCCAGTTTTCTACCTTTCCTTCACCCAATTTCTTGGTACTTTATAATAATTTAACCTACTTTTACAATTGTATATATGATTGCAAACTTTTTAATTTAGGTTCTTTTTATCCTTTTTAGGTTTGATAATGACACAAGGTGGTGTCGAAACATCGCACATGTTTTAGAAAATACAGATGTTTCTTTACGCTTTGGTGCTGCTCTTCCTTGTACGCCTACGATTCCCTGCCGGAGAGTCAATTGCTTCTATATATATATATATATATATATATATATATATATATATATATATATATATATATATGTATAGAGAGAGAGAGAGAGAGAGAGAGAGAGAGAGAGTATTGTGTTATTTGTTTACATACAGTTCTAAATAGGTGCGTAGCTATTATGAACATGTTGAAGATATGTAACATAAGCTAGATAAGTTGTCACATTGGGCTCAAATTTGGCAAATGTGTTTCAATGCGGATAAATGTAAAGTACGCATATCGGAAACCGAAATGAGAAAGCAAACTATTCAATGAATGGCACCCAGCTTAGGAGTTTAGACAGAATAAATGATTTAGGAGTAACAATATCAAGTAACCTAAAACCGAGTCAAAAAATGTCAGAAGTTGTTAAGAAGGCAAACAAAAGAGTTGGCTTTATAGGCAGGTCATTTGACCATAAATCCAAAGATGTAATCCTAACTCTTTACACTTCCTTAATCCGCCCTCTCCTGGAATATTGCATTCAAACCTGGTGCCCTTACTACGAGAAAGATATAGACAAGCTAGAACGAGTTCAACGTAGAGTTACTAAAATGATACCTTGCCTAAAGAGCAAACCATACGAGGAGCGAGGAGCGTCTTAGAGAATTATATCTATTTCCTTTAACCCAGCGCAGATTAAGAGGCGACTTAATTTAAGTGTTCAACATCATCAAAGGCATCGACAATATGAGCTGCAATAAATAGTTCACTATCGACCAATCAAATTACACACGGGGGAATTGTTGCAAAATTATTGGTATATGTTTTAACTCGTCTAAGTCTAAGAATTTCTTCTTCAATCGAGTTGTCAACTTGTGGAATTGGCTTCCCGAGATGTCATAGACTTCTGCACCGTTGATTCTGTTTAACTTCGCCTAGACAAACACCTTGCCTTAACAACTTTTCTAACAACTGTCCCCTACTAACCTCTCATAATCCTGCCACGGACATTTGTCCCAGGGCAGCTTTCCCTTTCCATTTTTCCCTTATCCACTCTAAACCACTGTTTGGACACTTGATCATCAGTGTTTTGGAGGGTAAGCAGCCTTAAGGGGTCTCAGGAACTGTTGTTGCTTGATTTCCTTTGTACTCCTATGTACTTGACTATCGACTAGAAATATTAATCATTGGATGACCAAAGAAGTATTATTGTTGGTTTGTGTATCAAGCACATTTCTACGAGGCGGAAGGCTGTTGATAACACCTGAATATTTTAACAAGGTCGATAGAGTAAGCTTGCACCATTTACCTATACCATTAACCCTTACAATCAGTTAATTTGGTCTTTACCATAAGAAATATTTTTCGAAAGTTGTCAGTTGATTACTAATTCATCATTATGCACTCAAATGAAAGTCAATACATTTCCCATGTATATGATTCTTGTCTCGTGGTATGAGTGTTAATGTAAGCTACATAGAATAATGCCATGTAAGGTATCTGAACCATCTGTAAGAAGCTTTGATGGTAACCACCTACCAGTTAACGGTATCTGTCTGGTTCTCTGAATATATGTGGCTCCAGGCATTGAACTCACTTATGTGAAACTATGTATTACAGGTCGTAAATTACTACTACTACTAATAATAATATAATATTAATAATAATTAAATAATAATGAGGGGCATATATATATATATGTATAAATATATATATATATATATATATATATATATATATATATATATATATATATATATATATATATATATATATATATATATATATACTTTTAAACTATATTTATGTCTATAATCATATACCAACAGTCTAAGGATATTTCACAATAACTTTTATACTCAAATATACTGAAATATAGTTTGATACTCTTCGCCTGCAACTCCGCTCATAGAAATTTAAAGATATGTTAGACTAGACAATACAACATTTCGCAATCGGTCATCATTCGTTCCCATGACGCCGCTGGGATCCTGGAACAACACTATATATTACTGGCAGTGTGTGGTATCACCTGGCTCAGGACCTCAACATTATTTGTGTACAGAAAATAACAACAGAACAGTGCCGGATACAGGACAGTTCGAGAATCAACCCAAAAATCAAATCCCGAAAAGGTGCAGGAGACGCACCTCACCACAAGAAGCCCACCCATGGCACTGACGCTGGCACCTTCACCCACACAGATAGGCCCATACCTACTGTAGTGCCCCACAAAGAGGCAAGGGTCATGCCCCTTACTATGAAGCAAAAGGTGATACCCATGACTCCTTCGATCCAGCCTCATGAAAAAGGGGTATTATCAAATAATCATAGGTACAAAGAAGGATAAATGATAATTACTGGTCTTACCCCTGATAACAACTCCTCAAAATGCTATGAACCAACACCTACTCGCACTATTAATTTCTGCAATATTCGTGGCCTTTCCTTTAACCTCCTTTAATACAACCTCTCCTCTGCCAACCCTGATCTTCTCTTTCTCACCGAAACTCAATTGTCTGGGACTACTGAGAGCAAACCTTTCTCTGTATTCTCCTTCTATCTCTATCCTCAGTTTCAAGTCAAAGGTGGATGTTTAAAAAATGTATGCAACAATCTTACTTTCTCTTGTGTTCCCACCTTTTATTTCTTCTTAATTCACAACTCTCTGGCTAAGGTTTTCTAGTCACTCTGAAACTAAATATTTCTGCGCTGTTTATCTCTCTCCTAATTCTACTGACTATCCAAAATTCTTTGGCTATCTAACCTCTAAAGTGGAACATTTCTATCCATTTCTCCTTTTAGAGAAATCTCCATCTTAGGAGAATTCAATGTTCACCACCGCCAATGGTTCTTCTCTCTTTCCACTGACCAACCTTGTGAACAAGCCTACATCTTTTCTATCCTAAATACCCTAGAGCAGTTAGTCCAGCAATCTGTCCATATCCCGGATCACTTCGGAGATCGGCCCAACATTCTTTACTTATTTCTAACCTCTAACCCTTCTGCTTAAACTGTAAATGTTGTCTCTCCTTTGGGCTCCTCCGACCATAAACTTATCTCAGTCACCTTTCCTATCTCTCCGGTACGGCCTCCCGATCCAGCACTATGGCACTGCCGACTGGGAGGCTCTTCAGCAGTACTTCTCTGATTGCCCATGGAATGACATCTGCTTCCGTGGTAGGGGATCCTCAGGGAGTGCTGAACGCATTACCGAGGTAATACTCTCGGGCATGGAAGTGTACATTCCATTTTCTTTCTCTCAGTATAATGCCAAAAATGTGTTTGGTTCAGTTACGCTTCTTCTACTGCTGTTCGCAATAAGGAGAAAGCATACAAATAGTACCGTCGCCTTCAAACTCAAGAATCTCATACTTCCTATGTTTCTGCCCGGAATCAAGCCAAATCTGTTCTTTGACTCATCAAACATTCTTTCATCACTAATAAATGCACTGAACTATCGAACTCTAGCTCTTCCCAAGCCTTCTAGCATCTAGCCAAAAGCCTCTCCAACAATATTTCTTCTTCGTAGTCCCCTCCTCTTTTCCACTCTGACAGCACTACCATCACTTATTTTTCTGACAAAGCTGAACTCTTCGCGAACACTTTCCCTAAAAGCTCCACTTTGGATGATTATTGTGCTATACCTCCCTCTCCACCCCCCTCTCTCCGACTTATGACTAACATCGTAATCTCTCTAAGGATGTATTTTCCAACCTCTCTGGGCTTAATACTAAGAAGACATATGGACCGGATGGTGTTCCTCCTGTTGTACTAAAAAACTGTGCTTCCGTGCTGATTCCCTGCCTAGGCAAACTCTTCCGTCTCTGTCTCTCCTCTAACATCTTCCCTTTTTTCTAGAAGTTGGCTCTCATTCAAACTTTCCCAAAGAAGGGTGACAGCTCTCAACCCTTCAACTATCGTCCAATTGCTCTTATTTCTGTAATTTTAAAGTTTTTAAAACTATTCTTACTTCAATATTCTTAACCATTTATCTTCCTATAACCTACTCTCAAACCGCCAGTATGGCTTCCTTAACCCATACCATACCGTAGGATACAGTAATAAAAGCTCCTGCAGTCCCAAGCACTGTCGCAAAAATGGCAGGAGAGACTACCTTTTCACCTCAAGAGTGAGGCAAGACTGGTCCTGCCACCCTTCAGCGGGTCTTATATATGCCGTGAGAAGTGTTGCCAACACAGGAGCAGTGCTCAAAAGGTTGTGGTAACTGGTACAGGGTTGTACAGGCAGTTACAAGGAAAGTACATTACTGACGAATATACTCGGGCCTGGGACTGGGGAGTTACTTATCTACTGACGAATATACTCGGGCCTGGGACTGTAAGGGTTAACCAATAAACAACTACCGTTTTTTCTGGTGCACTGTGACCGTCCTCAATTGATCCAGAGCATAAAAACACCCTTTAAAACACCACAGTGGCACTAAAAAACAAAGCAATTTGTGATTAGGTGAGATAATTCCCATCCATTACTTGCTACCACTCCTACATATGTGTTTATGAGTTAGAGCCACTCTACTGGTTATCTTCTTTCTTATCTTACTAACTCATGGTCATCCTCCATTCAGGACTTCGGTGAGACTTTTTCTATTACGCTAGACATATCGAAGGCCTTCGATAGAGTCTGTCACAAATCCCTCATTTCCAAACTACCCTCCTTCGGTTTCTATCCCTCCATCTGTGCATTTATTTTTAATTTCCTTTCCGGCCATTCCATAGCTGCGGATGTGGACGGCCACCATTCACTTCCTCAACCTACCAACTACGGTGTTCCTCAGGGTTCTGTCTTATCTCCAATTCTCTTTCTATTATTCATTAACATCCTTCTCAACTGCACCTCTAGCCTCATTCACTCATATGCTGACGACTCTACATTACACTATTCCACTAACCTTCCACAACATCATCCACAGCAGGAACTCCAAAATGTACGTAAGGAGGCCATAAAGCACCTATCTTCTGATCTCTCTACTGCCTCTAATTGGGGCAGAGAAACCTTGTTACTTTCAATGCTTCCGATCTGTCCACTCGTCGCCCCCTTCCAGAAAACTATGAATTACTCTTCAACAACATACAAATTAGTCCTCCATTTCTCTTACTATTGTTGGTGTCTCTTTTTCTTCTGATCTCTCTTGGAAAGATCATATTACCACTCTTGCTAAAAACAGCCTCCCAGAAGCTGGGTGTGCTTAACCGCTTCTGGGGGTTCTTTACCCCTGCGCAGCTTCTTGCTCTGTATAGGGGCACAGTGCGACCATGTATTGAGTATTGTTCACACGTGTGGGGAGGATCCTCTCAAACAGCACCTCTAGATAAAGTAGAAAGAAAGCCTTTCGTCTCATTTAACTCAAGTCCACTCACCAATTATCTGCAGTCTCTCTCTCTTTGCCGCATCTCTCTCACTATTCTACAGCTATTACAATAATCAGTGTTCCTCAGAGCTCTCTCAGTGTATAACACGCCCTCTTCGTAGAATACGTAGCACTCGTCTTTCAACGCAATCCTACCCCTACTCTGTGCAATTCGCCAACCCAAGAACGTTATTCTTAATTTTTCTTTTATTCAACAGGTGAGCTCTAAAACTCTCCCAAAATCAGTCTTTCCCTCATCCTATGACTTAAATTGCTTCAAACTTTGTGTGTCCAGGCATTTTGGCTTGAACGTCCCTTAATATTGGCCCTGTTACTCTTTCAACTCTGGGGAAAGCACTCGTCACAGGCAGTTCTGCGTTTTGTCTCGCTCATTCACTTAAAAAAAAAAAAAAAAAAAGCACACACAAAGATGAATAAGAAAAATCTTACGAAGAACGAGCCAGTACCAGAACCTTAGCTGACCCGATGATGAAGACGAACGAGACGTGACTTGCCTGATGATAAGAGACTGCAGGAGTGGCAGCCGGCGACACCCTATCGATCCCCTTGTGATAGCACCAATTGCCAGTAATACATTGTGTTGTTCCTGGAGGTGGAAGGGAGTTTTAGAAGAGTTTTCAATCGAGGTGAAGCATAGGCCTGGTAAGCTACAGACTAATGCCGACGGATTATCTTGATACCAATCGCCTGTATGCAGGCTAAAGAAACTCCAGGGGAACAAACATTTCCTAGGCTCACTAAACAAAAAGATGGCAAAGGTCCTTCATGATGGGGAGATATGGAGGGACTCCCGAGACAGGGTAGTATTAGATTATGAGAAGGCCAGACACATGATCACACTCATGCATGGATAAGAGGGGAGAGGTGCTCACTTGGAACAATCCAGGATCATAAAGCAGTTCAATGATAGGTACTGGACTCCCCGTTCGCCTTTCCCATATTTGTCTAGTTAAGAAAGTTGTCCTTTATGCTAAAGAGATGTATCAGGTCCCTGATCACTGCAAAGTTAGGAGCTCTCTCATCCCCACGCTTCCCTCACATCAGCACATTGTGCTGATTACTAACCTCTCTTGAGCGTTCATCCCTACTTACTTTTCTTTCACAGGTATTTCATAGGACCTCATAATTAAGTCCCCTAGACTAAACCTTATGAACGCAATCAACTTGTTTCAGTTTACCAATCTATTTGTTTTTCTCTTTCCATGCTAGTTAACCCTGAAGTAATCTATCCTATTGTACTAACCCCTACGCCTATCTGAAGAAGGAGAAGAATCGAAGGCTGATTGGAAGAAGGAAAAAACAGACTCCGAACTGATTGGTTAAGAGAGGAGGAGCGAACCTGAGGAAGAAGAGGAAATAAAGTATTCAATTCCAAAAGAAATAGCTACAAATGTGGTTCAAACTTATCCTTCTTGCTGATCTAAAGTAAAAGGAATCCAATAAAGAACATTTGAAGCTGGGGAGTAACACAAAAACTGTGATGAGACCAGAAATAATTACTCAAAGTGGTCGAGTAAGATGTCGACCAATCATATTTCTCGAACTTGATATAAAAGGAACAAAGACAAATACCATATATTAACCCATGGGATCCGGGAGGCCTCATATGAGGCAAACAAATTTTTGGTTAGGAATCCGGAAGGCCTCATGTGAGGTAAAATCCAAATCAAAGGGTTTAAATTTGCACAAGCGGATTTTGGTTTGTGCGTGGGCGACCGCAGCGCCACCAAGCACAAACTACCAGGCAGCATCCGTTCTTATCTCGCATCCAAGATCGCTGTGTCCGAATCTTTGCCCGCCGCCGCGGCCTGTACGCCTAAGAAAGGCAAGGCTAAACCAATAAAAAAAACAGTGCTAAGTCCCGATGGTGTTGCACGGAAACTTGCAGAGTTAGGTGATCATAGTGATGAACTTAGTGAGATTGAGAGTGAATTTGACGAAGAAGAAGTGGTTAGTGAAGATGTGGATGAAGTGGAAGATGGCGAAGAATTTCAGGGCTTTCATAGTACTGATGATGATGATGATGATAATAACAATGATGGATGCGGTGAACATCATGAAGATGATGAGAGTGTGAATGAGATGGGAAGTGTTCTACCAGCATATCGTGACACGACGCTGACGCTCGCGACCCCGGCGTCGGCTGTGAGGACTCCTTCCCCGCCAAAAATAGCCAGTAATTTTTAGAGGAGGGCTGTGATAGATAGTGCAAGGAAGGAGGTGCGGGAGGCGGCCGAAAGGGAAAGAGGTGATGATGCTGATAGTGAGGATGAGAGTGAAGAGTCGAACGTTGGTAGGCCTATTCCTTTGTCTCCCGGGCCCTCGTCACCCACGGCTGGTGCGGCATTGTCCCCGCATGACCCACAGCCATCAAGAAGTGGTGCGGCATTGTCCCCGCATGATCCACAGCCATCAACAAGTGGTGCAAGTGGTGCGGTATTGTCCCTGCATGATCCACAGCCATCAACAAGTGGTGCAGTGGTCAACGCACCTCCAGAAGGGTCTTGTTCATGGCCACAGGGGGGGCACAAACCATTATCTCAGACCCTAACCTGCCCCAAAAACACTATTTCCGCCTAAAAACTTCTGAGCCAAATAGCTCACCTTCACTAGTCGCCCACGCAACAAGTCGCCGCCTGCTGTATCACCACCACCTGACGACCAGGATCCCGCCTATGACCCTGAAGACACCCACGAATATGGCCGCCCTTCAAGATACATCGACGACGACGGCTCAGGAGATTCTGGTGATAATAATTTTGACCTGCCAGACGACCCTGTTGTAGACGAAGCAGAGTTTGTGGACGACCCAGCACCCCGACGTGGCCGTGGATGTCCCCATGCTTGGGGTGGCCATGCCCGTGGATGTGGACATGGCTGTGCCAGGGGCCCTGTTGGTCAGCATGGGTGTGGCCATGGCCAGGCCACCCCTGCTGATGCAAACGCCCCTGCTGCTGCTGAGCGTGGCCGTGCCCGTGCCCGTGCCCGTGCCAGGCATGCTGATGTCTGGATGTGGGAGGATGAGGCCACCTTTTAGCCACAAGATGCCACTTTTGACAACGCCCAAAATGCCGCAGGGGTTGATCCATCTTTTCCTGGGGGACCGAACTCAACACCTGTTGAGCTTTTCAAAGCCTTTTTCGACAATGAGATCATGTCATATGTTGTCGATGAGACTAATAAGCAGCAGGCCCTCACTGAACACCTCAGTGGCAAGACCCATAGTTCCCATATGAAGGCCTGGATACCTGTCATTATTGCTCAATTGTATTTGTTCATAGCACTGACCATGTTCATGGCACATGTAAAGAAGCATCGGCTGGCAGACTACTGGATTACAGGCGACATAATTGCCACATATGTCCCGGGACCGCTACTTCGCCTTACTTGGTAACCTTCACTTAGTTACTAACACCAATGTACACCGACCAGACCGCCTGTGGAAGATAAGGGGATTCTACGACATGATGAAGGCAAAGTTTTCCACATTCTTGAAGCCTTTTCAAAAGGTTGTGATTGACGAGTCTCTTGTGCTGTTCCGGGGGAACCTTCACTTCCGGTAGCACATACCATCCGAGAGACATCGATTCTGCATCAAGCTCTTCGTCCTCTGTGACTTGTGATGCCTGCCAGCGTTGGCAGAATCGCCTCCCGGTAGCCACTAGCGCTCGCCAGGGCAGTGAAATGGGCTACAGTCTATCTACAATGTTGTACTTTCTTTCTTGTGAATCGTCATGTCACAGGCAGTATAGAAGTGGCCTTTATTTTCGTCTGCGACCATGCATTATATTTTATATCATCAGTTATAAGTTTAATGTATAAGACTGAATGATACAGCTAGAGAGTGTGAGTGAGTAAGTGCAGGAGGCAGAGGGTAGTACGCGTAGTGTTACGTGTTGTCTCGGTGACGTCATGCCACGGCCGCGCCCTCTGAGTGGCTGGCCGCCTTGCCGCCCTCCTGCCGCGGCAGGAGGTAGTCCCCCCGCATTCCCTGCTGCCTTTGTGCCTTCCTTGCTCAGAGCTTGCCTGACCAGCATACCCTTCACACCTCCCTTGCCACCTGTCCCCTACTTCTACCTATAGAACACTTTCTCTCTCTCTCACCTTCTTACCTCTCATTCTTCCAATCTATTTAACATCATAACTCCCCTTTGGTTCTGCACGATTTCATATATCGGCCATCGTATTATATGTTGAAGCTCTCAGATATTTCATGTTTAGTTAGGCATTTTGGAGAGGTTACCATTTTGTCTGTAGAGGTTCGACACACTCGCGGTGTCTCCCTACCTATCTCTTGGTTGTCTGCTGGGCTATTTAATGCTAGACTGGGGTGAGACTACTGGTGTTGTGATTTCCGATGTGTACCCGGTTTTGTTGAACTTGTACAATCGCAACGGATACGTGAGAAGCCTAGGTTGTCTTTCTGACTGTGTACCTTGTGAGTTTAGCCTTGTGTTGCGAGTGAGGGCTTTTGCCTCTGCCAGCCAACACTTTGCTAACTCGTTTTGCTTTGACTTGAAGAGGTTTGCCAGGAGAGAACCAGATACTAGCGATCTGGATCTCTCAAGAGAGCACCCCGTCATTTAACGTAATTTGGCCGCACAGTCTTAAGGACCTCACTAGGCTACGAGCCGGTTGCTCAGCCATTGTTTCCTATCCTACGAGATCCCAGCTAGACTTATGTTAACTCTTATGTTATGTATGCAGCATTTTTATTCACGTTGATTGTAAGCCTTGGTTGTTGTTGAGTTGCACAACCTGAGCAGGCTTTTGCATTGCCTGAGGAAGTACTTCTTTTGTTGTTGGAGATTATACTATTGCGCATTTATCGTTATTCCCGTGCCAGTTAACACTGTATGTCCCTACACTTGTCATATCTTGTTCCTGCTTTATATAACAGTTCAAAATCCGATTCGATCATCTTAAGCAGAATCACACTTTCTTAAGAAGATTCCTGTTCGATGCTTTAGGACTTTCATTAACTTTCTTTAATATAGGAGTGACAGTTTATTATTGTTTAGAGTAACTTTAATTATACCTTCTTCTTGTTTGCAATACATCATTCTAGTGATTTAATTAAGCTCTCTATCTTTTTCCTTGTATACATTATTAACGTAATTGTATGTTGTTGTGATCAGGCTGTATCAGAGATCATCAGCCTGTAGTAGTAGTGCATTTATACCGAGTTATAGGATACTCCGCTATCGCCGATTTAACTCTGGAGGGTATAGGCGTTTTTGTGCGCTGGCATTATAAGTTCGAGGGTTGGATCTAGTGTTACCGTTGTGGCTGTGTGCCTTCCTAGTCCAATGATTAAACTAAGAAGTGCGCATGGGGGTAATTAGAAACGTCCCCCTGTGCTGACGTATTTGAGCTGTTTCCATCACTAAAATATTCATTTTACCATAAATAGCATTAATACTTATCCATACATGCCTATTATGGGTTGATTATAAAGGTATTAACCTGAAACAACAATAAAACGAGTGAAAACAGCGTTTTGGATGGTCAAAATCGGAGATATAGGCCGCGAGTTATATAATGTTAGGGTGAGGCAACCTGCTTTCCCGCCAATTTCCCCCAAGGCCACTGAGACACAGTCGATCGATATTCTCTCTCTCTCTCTTGCACTCGCTTGCTAACACTGATGACAATGCCCTGCTTGCAACTCGCTAATGTTAGCACGAAAATATACCTCAGAATAAGGGAATAACAGGGAAAATAGGTGATAACTGAAGGAGGGGAGGAAAGTGGGGAAGGAGGGAAGGTAGAGGAGTGATATTTTGCATGGCCCAGGGGCCCCAAAAAAAATATATATGATAAAAAAAAAAAAAAAAAAAAAAAATCCGATGTTTAAAGGTAATTTTTTTTTTCTCTGACTCTTAAGAGTCTTCCCGCAGTCCGCCGGGGGAACTCTTAAGTGTCTTCCCGCAGTTCCCGGGTTAAGAGCCCTTGTTTTATACGAGTCCCGGTCGTAACAGACTGCAAGACGGGTTATGTGCTGGACTTCATTGTCTACAGTGGGAAGGAGGGTGAGGTGCTTGCGGATCCAGAAATAGGGTTCGGTGGAGCAATGGTGAAGGCGATGATGGATCGCTACTTAAACAAAAACCACATACTCTACACGGACAACTATTAGACGTCCCCCCAACCTCACACAGTACCTGAACAGACAGCAAACCCAGACTGTGGGCACAGTACAGGGGACGAGGAAGAACATGCCGGAATTCCCCCCCAAAAAACAAGAAGAAGGGCATCTTCCTCAAGAAACATGGTCCGATGCTGGCAATCCATTGGCACGACCGAAGGAAGGTCAACATGATCACCACCGTCCACAAGGGCAACCTGGTTGACTCCGGCAAATTCAACCACAGGACCAGGGAGCCCATCATGAAGCCAGACGCAGTTATGGACTATAACATAAACATGCGTCTGGTTGACAAGTCAGACATGCAGGTCGGCTTCATCGACTGCCTGCGGACCTCCTGCAGGTGGTATAAGAAGTTGTTTCTGCACATGATGGATGTGTCTGTGCTGAACGCGTACAACCTGTACAAGCTCATGAGCCCCACAATGCCCAGGAAGTACACAAACCTTCGGAGATTCCAGAAACAGATCATTCTGGAACTCATTGGGAAATATGCTCTACCTGAGGATTCCCCACGAGCTCAGGAGTTGGTACCTTAGGACCGCACATAAGCTTCCGAACACCACAGGAAACACAGGATTGTCGCCCTTCCAGTAGCCGCTGGTCGCAAGAGCCAGAAACGGTGCCATGTCTGCAGCCACACCACCCGAAGACCCCAGAAAACCACCAAAACCTCGTATCAGTGCCAGGAATGCCACGATGATTTCCACATCCTGGTAAACTTCTAAGTGGCACTGACCCTGAGAACGCTAGTGAAAGTGACATTAAAACAATAGAACACTATGAGCAAGTGAAAGAGACACTGTATTCTATAATTATTATAAGTGAAACCTCTAATAATAAGTGAAAGTGACACTAAAAACAATATAACAATATGTGCAAGTGCAAGAGACACAAACAATATATATATATTAATAACTTTATTCAATAATTATTTATAAGTGAAACCTCTAATAATAAGTGAAAGTGACACTAAAAACAATATAACAATATGTGCAAGTGCAAGAGACACAAACAATATATATATATATTAATAACTTTATTCAATAATTATTTATAAGTGAAACCTCTAATAACAAGTGAAAGTGACACTAAAACCAATATAACAATATGTTCAAGTGAAAGAGACACAACAAAATGTAATATTAACTAACTTTTATTGAAATGATTACAAGTGTAAATTACACTACCATACGGTATCATACGCTTGCCTAGCCTAGCCTAGCCTAACCTAGTAAGTGAAAGTGACACAAAATGTATAACAAGTAATAATAACTCAATAATAACAGTGAGAGTGACAATAATTCATAACAAGAAGAGTAATAACAGTGAAAGTTACACAATAATATACAATAACAGTGAAAGTGCTGAAAATATGTTATATAAAGTTTCACATAACTCAATAATGGTTGTAAAAGTAATAAAAGACACAATAACTATGACATTATCTCCATAAAAACATAATATCGTCTACCGGTACCAAACCCACCGAAGCGACGAGACGGCAAAGCGTTCGGACGCAGGCAAAAATACGCAGAAGAACACCTCCATTCCCATCATCATATCTCGGCAACCACTTGTCGTAGCGATGTCAACTCAACGCCAGTCTACAGACGAAGGTTAGTTCTACACTATACCATTAAGTTATTAAGTTGACTGCTCTAGGTGGTCTCAATCAGTATATATCGATTTATGAAGATAGCCAATTCTCAGAAATAGCCCCGGACACGGTGATTGGCCTCATATGAGGGCCCCCGGATCCGGAATGTTAACCCGGCGAGCGCGCGCAGGGTGTAGTGAACACCACACTTCTGGGCGGCAATATTAAGCTCCATTCCCGCCTATAATCATCATTTTACGATAAATATTGTTATTACTTATTCATATGCGCCTATTTTTACGCTTAATATGAAGATAGTAACATGTAACAACAATAAAACAAGTGGGAATAGTGTTTGGATGGTCAAAATCACGAATTATTGCCGAGCGGTTCATTCATGAATTGTGAAGCAGAGTGAGGCAGACCCTCCACTCGCGAGGCCTAGAGCTTGACTGAGTCAGACTGACTCATTCACCCCACCCTCTTCCTTACGTAACACACTGGCTAGTCACATGACCACACCATAGAACCGGCTTGGAGATGTTTACACGAAAACATACCAAGAATAAGGGAATAACAGTGAAAATAGGTGATAATTAAAGGGGGGGGGGGAAGGGGGGGATATTGACAGATGTGGAGTAGTGATAGGAGGTATGAGGGGAATTATCTCACTTCATTAATAACCATTTCACTTGTTTTAAATACTACTGGGGCCTTTTAAAGTTTTGTTTAGGCCTTACCTCTTAAGAGGGTCCTCGCCCTTGCCCACCAAAACCTCTTATGACCCTCTCCCACTGGTGAGACAAGTCACGATTTTCGTCGTGGACACCAATAAATTGGCACATTCATGACATGTCTCAACACCTCTCATGAACAATCGTTTGACTCTCAAGGCCTCTCAAGGCCTCGCAAGGGCCTTCGCAAATGTTCGGAGAGTTCAAAATTTTGGACGAGGACTCACGAGGATTGGTTACCCTCGCAAGCATCGTCGAGCATTGCCGAAGTATCTGTGAGGGTATCTGCGATCATCTGCGACATCGGCGAGACATCGCGGAGGGTTTCACATAAAAAAACCTTTGCAACGCTGCATGGATGCTCACCGATGCTCTGCTCGCCGATGCTCTCAGATGTTCCGAGAACATCGACGATGCCAAAGAGCACCTTCGACGAGGTGCGAGAGAAAGAAAAAAAAACGAGGAGGGAGAGAAAGAGAAAACAGGGAGGTGGGCTCAATGTTTACGTTACGGCTTAGCCTAATTGAGCCCACCTCCTGTTTTCTGTTTCTCTCCCTCCTCGTTTTTTTTTTTTCTTTTTCTCCCTCTCTCTTTGCCTATAATCCGTTTGGCCCGTTCAGCCTACTGTTTTAAGACATTTACCCCCATCCAGGTTTCAATATTTTCCTGGTAAGAGGTAGCAAGCCAACATATATATATTTTTGTTTTTGGGTCGTTTTTCTGGTCCCCTTTCTTCCTCATGGTTAACCCCATTAGTTTTCATATTTGGGGGATGGTGGGGGGAAGGTAGAAGGGAAATTGACTCGTGTTACAAATATGAAGCCGATTAGTGAGGTAGTTTCGCCACCACGGATTTTCCTTTTTTTCCTTTTCTTCGTACGGATACGCTGGAAGTGGGTGGTGGGAGGGAGGTGGGGATGTGGTGGGGGGACGACAGAGGGGTAGGGGATTTGTCACACAAATATGGAACCGATTGGTTCAGTCGTTTCGCCGCCACATATTTTCCTTTTTTTTCTTTGTGAGGCGACCGATAGTCAGTGAGTGGGTGGGGGGAGGGGGTTGTGTTGGTGGTGGCAAGAAACCAGAAAGGTAAGGTACACGTGGTAGAAATATGAAAGCCATAGGTGCAGTCGTTTCGCTGCTACAATTTTTTTTCGGCGAGTCCGTATATATACGGACCTGGCACTGGGCGTGACAAGACCCTAGTCCGTATATATACGGACCTGGCACTCTGGGGGTTTTAAGACGTTTACCCCCATCCAGGTTTCAATACGCCGAACCATCGCTTGAATCGCCGAAGACGTCGCAGAACATACGGCGAGTTTTCTTTCATCCTCGCATGATTTCGCAAGATATTTTTGAAAATGTGACATCCCTCGCAGAGGTCATCGGCGAAACATCGCTCACTTCGCCGATAACGTCGCAGAAGGTCGGCGATTGCGTCGCCGACATCGGCGACATCTTCGCTGAGTATAATTTGTCATCTGTTTGTAACGGTCAAAATCGTGAACGTCGCACGTATTCTTGCGAATTTGACAAAACTAAGTCATCTGCGACAAAAATCGTGACTTGTCTCACCAGTGGGAAAGGGGCATTAAGAGTGTTCTCGCCATTCCCGGGTTAATTAAAAGGCAACATGACTCTCTCAGACAACCTTCAAAATCCACTCTCCTAGTTGATAGCAGTAGTCGATGGAAAAGGGTGGAGGATTGCATCCTCTTGGGTTCGCAGAGAGATATTACAGTCCAAAGATGTAGTTTTCATCACTCTTCCTCATCAAACCCATAGTAAACAACACCGCTAGTTTCTGATGGGACAAGGAAAGGAGAATAGTTGTGAGGTGGGAGATGGAGGTCATATTGCAGAAAAAATACGGTGATCAGGAGGTTGCTTAACCAGCCAAGAGAGTGGTGTGGTACTAAAGCTGTCAGCCAATCAATGGCCAGCATTTGATTTCTAGACAGCATCCGAAATTCATCAGAATCACGACCCACGGAGAGGAGATGTGGTGACAAATCAACAACCAACCAGCGACCAGCGTTTCGGGACATGGAACAGGTGCTGCAGAGGCCTGATCAAACACCTTTCCCACACGCTGATTGGTTGGCGTCAATCAAATTCATCGTCTTCCCGCTTCTTTTTTTCGGACAAAGAAAACATTCTTGCTACAGTGCAAGCCCCATACTCCCATAAGCCGCCAAATAATAGAAGAAACTTGTTACCGGGATATTATTTAGATGAAAGAAAAACCCAAAGAAGAGAATAAAGAATATCAAAGGAGCCACCTAGGCACCTGTCACCTGGACCGGGCGGCTCGAGTTGGCGTGACTGCACGGTATAAAAGGAGCAGAGAGAGGGGGAGGGAAGCAGAATGACGGACGGCACTAGCCGAGTCAGACGATTCCCACGGCACTCCCATAGCCTTCCAGCATATTCCCACCACAAATATGGGGAATAAAATCAGAGCCAAGAGAAAGAGTGTGGATAACTGGGAGCAGCATTGGCAGGCATCTAGAGTCCATATTGAACAGTCTACATTAGCACCTGTACAGCTGAAATATCCGAGACTGTTCCAGTATCGCCTACTTATATCGGATTCCAAGACAGTTGAAGGGGGTTGAGGCAGGGGAATAATAATATTAAGAAAACTTGGCCTATTCCAAGATTATAAGAACACAGACTTATTAAAATGAAAGAAATGACAGACCTGGTTGTGCCTACTTGAATAGTGTGAATAGTGAATAGTGAATATCTTTGCCCATAGTGTGGTGATAGTATTACCGCTTTCATAAAATGGCTGGTGTTGACGAGATTGCTACCTCCTCTCATATTCTCCAGCTTTGTCTTGCTTTGCAAGAAAGGATGGAGAATGTGGAGAGAGAGGTGCAGTCACTCAAAGACGAAAATTTGGCCTTAAAGCTGACTTTGGCTGAGAAGAAAAGTGAGGATAGTGCAACTGCTGTTAGGGATCGTGATGCTCCCTGGACAGTTGTTCCAACAAGTGCAACAACCTGCAAATTTCTACGGCGGCCAGTTGCCCTCAGCAACAAGTTCATCACCTTGGATGACGAATGTGATGGTGAGGCTGCGAGTGCTTCCTTCGGTGAGGAAACCAGGAGAAAGGTAAGTGAGTTGCCTCCAACAGGTGTGACTGCTGCCCCCCCAGGAGTACCTTCAACTGCTGCCCCAGGAGTTCCTGCCGCTGCCACAGCTGCTACCAAGTCATCGACAAGGAGAGGCAAGTCCTTCTCAATTGTTGGGGACTCCATGGTCAGACACTTAGCTAGGTCCACCTGTACTGATATTAGGAAACTTGTCTGTCTGCCTGGTGCCGGGGTTGGGAAGGTGTTAGAGGACATTGATTACATCATGAAAGATATTGGAGATAGCCCCATTATCTGTCTCAGTACAGGGAGCAATGATGTTGGTAAAGGTAGGACGGAAGTACTGCTTCGGCAGTACAGGGAGGTGTTAGATAAAGTTAGGAGGAAGGGAGGCATACCTGTAGTACACAGTATCTTGCCACGGAGAGGGGTCAGCAAGGAATGGTCATCTAGGGCAATTGGTATCAATTGTCGGCTGGAAAAATACTGTAATGCAAATGCAATACCATTCCTTGATAACTGGACCCGTTTCTATGGTAAAAATCAGTTGTACGCACAGGACGGGGTTCATCTTTCTCGGCTAGGGGTGGCAAATTTAGCTAGGTCAATAGATAGGATTGTCGCGGGGTTTCGCTGAAAATAAAGCCTGAGAATATGAGTAAGAATAATTGTCTAGATAGGGTAAATTGCCGTACTGGTACATCAGATAGGAATAGAAAATATCAGTCACAGGATTTTAATTGTACTGCTAGTAGAAATATTAAAGGTGTAACAGAAGATGGGAATTCAGTTAGAAATAAAGGTAAATCCGATACCAGTAAAATAAATTCATTGCGATTATATTATACAAACTGTAGGAGTTTATGTAACAAAATGGATGAACTTAGAGCACTTGTTAGCAACGAAAATATAGACATTATAGCACTGACTGTAACATGGATTAATACAGAATCAAGACATTTTTTAGCAGAATTCCATATACCAGGATATAGTTTGTTTAAACGCGACCGAACAAGTAGGAGGGGCGGCGGAATAGCAGTGTTTGTCAGGAGTTCTTTAAAAAGCTGTATTAAATCAGGTATTAGACTAAATACTGATAACGAAAGTGTTTGGGTTGAGGTTAGCGAAGGTAGTGAGACCATAATTATTGGAGTTATTTATAGACCACCAAATATGAGTAGAAACGAAGGTACAGCTTTATGGCAGGAAGTGAAAATAGCATCAAGGTTTAGCAATGTGTGTATTATAGGGGATTTCAATTTTCCGAATATTGATTGGCAGCATCAAATCGGCGACTCAGATTCAACAGAGTTTATTGAGGCGGTACAGGATAGTTTTTTATTTCAATTCATAGACTCGCCTACTAGAGGTAATAATATCCTCGATTTAGTTCTCAGTAATAATGAACAAATGATAAATAATGTAGAGATAGGAGACCAACTAGGAAATAGTGATCATAAATCAATTTATGTTAACATACAATGGACAGGAAAGGCTAAAGAGAATACGACACTTATCCCAGATTTCAGAAAAGCCAATTATGGTGGATTAAGACGAGCCTTAAGAGTCGATCCTATGGTTAAACTATTAAGTGGACCCAGGTGCGCTAATAAACATACTCTCTCTCAGATACCTGTCTTAACTCAGGATAATTTGACAGCTACATATAATAATTTTATTTCTTCACTCCACAATGCGCAAAATAAATATATCCCCAAAAGAAAATTTAGATCAACACAGAACCAACCCAAATGGATGAATAATAGACTATTAGACCTTCTAGGAAAAAAGAGAGGAATATATCGAAAAATAAAGAAGGGCGAAATTCACCTACTTGCTTACTATCAGAATCTATCAAGAGAGGTTAAAAAATGTATAAGGACAGACAAAAGAAATTATGAAATCAGGATAGCCAATGACTCAAAAAATAACCCTAAGGCTTTTTACCAGCTATATAAATCTAAAGTTAGAGATAAAATAGGCCCCCTTAAAACTTCGATAGGAGAAATGACAGAAAGTTATTTAGAAATGTGCAGTACATTAAATAGTCAGTTTCTATCCGTTTTCACTAATGAAAATTTGGCACAGATTCCAGAAGTCCGTAAGGTGTATAGAGATAGTATAGAAAATAGGTTAAGTACGGTTACTATAAGTAGAAATGATGTGCTTAAGAAAATTGACAGACTGAAACCTCAGAAATCGCCTGGTCCCGATGAGGTATATGCCAGAGTATTAAAAGAATGCAGAGATGAGTTAAGTTACCCATTAACATTTCTTTTTAACAATTCATTAGAAACAGGTATAGTTCCAGAAGCTTGGAAGCTTGCAAATGTAGTTCCGATTTTCAAAAAAGGTGATAAATCAATAGCATCCAATTACCGTCCCATTAGTCTCACTTCAATCATAGGAAAGCTACTAGAGTCAATTATTGCTAGGAAAATGAGAAACCACTTAGAAACATTTAACTTAATCAATTCTTCTCAGCATGGATTCACACAGGGACGTTCTTGCCTTACTAATTTGCTTAGTTTTTTCTCAGAGGTATATGAAGCAGTAGATAATGACAAGGCATACGATATAATATATTTAGATTTCAGTAAAGCTTTCGACAGAGTCCCTCATGAGAGATTGATGAGAAAGGTTGAGGCACATGGAATAGGTGGGGCGTTGTTGGGATGGATTAGGTCATGGCTAATTGGTAGGAAACAGAGAGTCAGCATAAATGGTACCAAGTCAGAGTGGGGAGCAGTCAAAAGTGGTGTCCCCCAGGGATCGGTATTAGGTCCCCTGTTGTTTCTTATATACATAAATGACCTAGATTTAGGTATAACTAGTAGGATAAGTAAATTCGCAGACGATACTAAAATGGGGAGATCAATTGATTCAGATAGCGATATAGAGTGCCTCCAAAGGGATCTAGATACCTTACATGAATGGTCAGTAAATTGGCAGATGAAGTTTAACATTGACAAATGCAAGGTATTAAAGATAGGGAAGATGCAAACAAATGTTAAATATAAACTAGCTAATTTAGAATTAGAAATTTCAGACTGCGAGAAAGATCTAGGTGTGTTTGTTAGCAATGATTTGAAGCCTAGAAAACAGTGTATAGGCGTTCGTAATAAGGCAAACAGGATTCTCGGGTTCATCTCTAGGAGTGTGAGTAACAGAACTGCTGATGTTATCTTAAAACTTTACTTGTCATTAGTGAGACCCCATATGGATTATGCTGTCCAA
>CM064542.1:19206364-19308864 GCA_032716605.1 Paralithodes platypus | reverse complement strand
CTCCTCTGAATTCTCATCTTTATGGCTCTAACTTTCTTGTCATTCTCGTACTAAATATTTCTGTGCTGACTATCGTTCCCCTAACTTACCGACTTTCCCAAATTCTTTGACTATCTAAACTCTACAGTGGAACACATTCTATCCATTTCTCCTTTCTCAGAAATCTCCATCTTAGAAGATTTCAACGTTCACCACCGCCAATGGCTCTCCTCTCACACTACTGACCAACCTGGTGTACAAGCCTACGTCATTTCTATCCTAAATTACCAAGAGCAGTTAGTTCAGCAACCAACCCATATCCCGGATCGCCTCGCAGATCGGCCCAACATTCTTGACTTGTTTCTAACTTCTAACCATTCTTCTTATACTTTTGATCGGATCTCTCCTTTGGGCTCCTCCGACCATATATTTATCTCTGTCACCTGTCCTATCTCTCTAGTACGGACACCTGATCCTCTTAGCCAGCGACGCTTGTGGCACTTTGGCGCTGCCAACTGGGAGGCTCTACGGCAGTACTTCTCTGATTTCCGATGGAATGACTTCTGCTTCCGTGGCCGAGGACCCTCGGAGAGTGCTGAACGCATTACCGAGGTAATCCTATCGGGCATGGAAGCATATATTCCATTTTCTTTCTCTCAGACTAATGCAAACAAATCTTGGTTTACTCACGCTCGTTCTACTGCTGTCCGCAACAAGTAGGAAGCATTCAAACAGTACCGACACCTTTAAACTCAAGAATCTCATTCTTCCTATGTTTCTGCCCGGAATCAAACCAAATCTGTTCTTCGACTTGCCAAGCACTCTTTCATCAATAATAAATGCACTGAACTATCCAACTTTAGCTCTTCCCAAGCTTTCTGGTATCTAGCCATAAACCTCTCCAACAATTTTTCTTCCTCGTCTTTCCCTCCCCTTTTTCCACTCTGATGGCACAACCATCACTTCTTCCTCTGACAAAGCTGAGATCTTCCCTCAAACATTTGCTAGAAACTCAACTTTAGATGATTCCGGTGCTATTCCTCCCTCTCCACTCCTCTCTCCCCTAGTTATGCCTATTATCCTAATTTCTTCTAAAGATGTACTTTCTACCCTCTTTGGGCTTAATACTAAGAAGGCGTATGGTCCAGACGGTGTTCCTCCGGCTGTACTCAAAAACTGTGCTTCCGTGCTGACTCCCTGCCTAGGCAAACTCTTTTGTCTCTGTCTCTAATGTCTTCCCTTCATGCTGGAAGTTTGCTCTCATTTAACCTGTCCCAAAGAAGGGTGACCGCTCTCAATCCTCCAACTACCGTCCTATTGCTCTCATCTCTTGTATCTCTAAAGTTTTTAAAACTATTCTTGCTTCTAAATTTTTCAAATTTCTTCTTATAATCTACTCTCAGATCGCCAGTATGGCTTCCTTAAGGGTCGCTCCACTGGTGATCTTCTTTCATATCTTACTAACTCTTTGTCATCCTCCTTTCGGTGAGACCTTTTCTATTACGCTAGACATATCAAAGGCCTTCGATAGAGTCTGGCACAAATCTTTAATTTCTAAACTACCCTCCTTCGGTTTCTATCCATCCATCTGTGCCTTTGTCTCCAATTTCCTTTCCGGCTGTTCCATAGCTGCGGTTGTAGACGGCCATCGCTCACTTCCTCAACCTATCAACTCCGGTGTCCTCAGGGCTCTGTCCTATCTCCTATTTTCTTTCTAATTTTCATAAATGATCTTCTCAACTGTACCTCCAAATCCCATCCATTCATACGCAGACAACTCTACCTTACACTACTCAATTAGTTTTCCAGAATGCCTTAGCCAGCAATATAATGAAGCCATACTACACTACTCTTCTGATATAACTACTATTTCCAATTGGGGCAGAGAAAACCTTGTCGCCTTTAATGCTTCCAAAACCCAATTTCTCCATGTATCTACCGTCCGGAACTCCCAGCGGACTATCCCTTATTCTTCAACAATACAAAAATCAATCCTTCACTTTCACTCAATATTCGTGGTGTCTCTTTTTCTTCTGCTCTCATTTGTAAGGACCATATTACCAGTCTTGCTAAAGCAGCCTCCCAGAAGCTGGGTGTGCTCAACCGCCTCAAGGGGTTCTTTACTCCTGCACAGCTACTTGCTCTGTACAGGGGCACAGTGCGGCCTTGTATTGAGTATTGTTCACATGTCTGGGGAGGATCCTCTCACACCGCACTCCTAGACAAAGTAGAAATGAAGGCCTTTCATATCATTAATCCCCGCCCACTCACCAACTCTCTGCAAACTCCCTCTCTTCGCCGCAATGTTGCATCTCACTCGATGATCTATCGCTTCTACAATAATCAGTGCTCCTCAGAGCTCTCCCAGTGTATACCACCTCCTCTACATAGGGTACGTGGTACCAGTCTTGCAACACAATGCCACCCCTACTCTGTGCTACTCTCCAACCCAAGAGTGAAATGTTACTCTCAGACTTTCTTCTATTCAACAGCTGACCTCTGGAACTCTCTCCCAGAATCAGTCTTTCCCTCCTCCTATGACTTAAATTGCTTCAAACTCTTAGTGTCCAGGCTTTTCGGCTTGAACGTCCCTTGATTTTGGCCCTGTCACTCTTTCAACTATGGGGTAGGCACTCGCTACAGGCAGTTCTGCCTTTTGTCTCCCTCACCCACATAGATTTTTTGTTTTAATTCTTTATTTATAATACATATAATTACATGCAGATTATCACTAGTATATTATTATTATTATTTTGTCCTATGGTCCAACTCTACCTCATGACATAGGCTAACAGCTTGTAGATTCAATCGCTTAACACGGTGAAGTCAAGAGGTTTTATTCTAGAGAAATCGAGAAAGTGTGAGTATTGCAACCGGCTCAAGTTACGACGCCTGGTTGTTTCCTTGTGACCTGTTGCAACTCTGACTTCTCAAAGCTGCATACCACTGTTTCGCTGTTCACCTCTCGCTCTCTATTGAGCTATTTACTATATTTTTACTAGGAACGTATATTGTGAATATAAAGCAGGGATCCCACTGTGCGACTCGGCGATTACGAATGAGCTGCGACAGCTTTTTTTCTTTGTATGTCCAAAAGTCGCCATTTTCGGCGCTGAATCAATGTGATTTTGTAAGCAAATAAAGTGAAGAACGCAATAGCAGTGCGACAGTTATGCGAGTATCATGCAAGCACATCGAATGTAAGGCGACAATAGCGAAAGTCTGAAGACAATTTGACAGCGATAAGAACAAATTATGCGAAAGGCTTTTTTGACAATTGCGATACCGCTGCAATAATGGTGCGCATGCAAGACTACTGGTGCAATTAGACTGAGAATGTTATGCGAACATGTCGAATGATGGACGGTTGTCCCCATACGTTCCCCTGTTAACCCTCTCACGACCATTTGATGCAGGGGTTGCCAGATTAACAATACTAAATAGAGTTCTCTCAATCTTATAATTACCTCTCCAAAATTAGTTTTCTGCCCACAGCTAACTCACACAGCAGAGGTTGTAGTAACTAAACTAAAGGTTTCTAAATACCCACACACAGGTTAACATACGGGAACATAGACAGGTAAGCACATACTGTATGAACACTGGCACTGTACTCCAATGTTTATATATATATATATATACAGTATATATATATATATATATATATATATATTTATATAATATAATATATATATATAATATATATATATATATATATATATATATATATATATATATATATATATATATATATATATATATATATATATATATATATATATATATATATATGTACAGTATATATATATATATATATATATACACCATACACAATTACATCACATAAACACATACAGTACATACGTGTACTTAAAAACACACACACACACACACACACATACACTACACAAGTGCCTATGTACTTCCCTCTAATCCACACACACTCACAATTACATTCATACACACACAATATAATACAACACACACACACACACGCAAGGAGATGGATAGATATTGACATTGAAAATGATAGAAACAGTTACACCCCCCCCCCCCCCCCAAACACACACACATACACAAAGAGATGGATAGATATTGACATTGAAAGGATAGAAACAGTGACACCTCCCCCCCCCCCAAAAAAAAAAAAAAAAAAAAAAACACACACAATGGTAAACAATGGCAGCAGGAAGAGATAACCCCAGATAACAGACACACACACACACACACACACACACACACACTTAAGTGCTTAGCATGTCTCACTCCCTGGACTGGAACAAGACCTCACGGGCCTCACCGTGTTCAGCGGTAGAGTGTAAAGGCTATCAGCCTATGCCCGAGAGGGCATTGGAATATAGAAAAGAAAAACAAAACACACACACTCACAAGGAAGTACCGATAAAGGGTATTGTGTACACATCCCTGGTTATTTGGTTCCAGCCACAGACCTGACGACAAGTAAGCTACAATATTTTCCCTTTTATTCTCCATTTGTAGCATTTTCTTGGGTTTTAATTTAGTGACTTGCCCTAATTTCCGATGTCCGTCACTTTGCGCCAGTTGCCTGATCATTAGTTTCCCAATGTTTCATATGTTTTCAGTAGATTTAAAGAGAAATTTATGATGAAAGCCGGTGAGTTAACCAGGTGGGTTGAACAAACAATATGGCGACCGACCGAGTGAAACTTGGGAAGCAGGCTGGTTGTCCCTTGGGGCAATTATCGTGTGAATAATACATTAATTATAATAAATGCCGGATAATTGCAGGGTTAAGGTTAAAGAAAGTTGTAATGTTTAAGTGTTTTTTATTTAATTTGGTCAGATTATACACTTAGCACAAAACAAGATGATAGACATAGCCCTATGATATTTTTGTCACAATTAGAATACTATAATATTGCATAACAGGGCATATTCATTGTTTTATTCACAAGTTATGTAGGAATGTTCACAAAATAGTAGGTTAGGGCTACTTCATCCACAATATCTCACTCTTTCGGAACTTGTCTCGTGACAATCTCGTCGCGATCGAAGTTATCTGGTAGACTATCGCGTTTATTGCGCTACTGTCTCACTGTAATCGCCCGGTCATACCAAAAACAGCGTTGCCAATAATGACGGATCGCTGAAATCGCAATGAAGGACGCAATGACATCGTAATTAATCGATATTGTCGCAATGATGTTGCACAATTGTTGCACAATATTCGCAATTATCGTTTGAAGGTCGACCAATTCGCACACCTTTTCCATGAGTTGCAACAAACGAGACCTTGGTGCGAGTACTGAGATTCTACCGAGTTAAGGTGAGAAAGAAGTGAGACAATGCCCGATTATGTCTCATTTGTCGCAGCAGTCGTCCATTCGCAGCCAGATTTTAAACTTTTCAAATAACGGCGACCCTAGCGACTTCTGGGGTACTCGTGGGGGGGTTTGTGAGACTATTGTGAGAATACTGCGATTGATTGCGACTTTATGGCGATTAATGCGAATACTGGACATAGAAAACAAAAAACTGTCGCAAGCTGTCGCATCGCATTCGAAGTCGCCGAGTCGCACAGTGGGATCCCGCCTTAAGAATATTCATACACTGATAATTTATTGGAAACCGCGAGATACCTTAATTGTATGGCATGTTAGTAAGTTTTATGGCGCTGCCGACTGGGAGGCTCTTCGGCAGTACTTCTTTGATTTCCCAATTAATTTTATTTGCTTCCGTGGCCGGGGACCCTCGGAGAGTCCTGAGCGCACAACTGAGGTAATTCTCTCGGGCATGAAAGCATACATTCCATTTTCTTTCTCTCAGTCTAAACCAAAAAAATCTTGGTTTACTCACGTTTGTTCTACTGTTGTCTGCAATAAGGAGGAAGCATTCATATGGAACCGTCGCCTTCAAACTCAAGAATCTCGTGCTCTTAATATTTTTGCCCCGAATCTGTTCTTCAATTAGTCAAAAACTCATCAATGCCATATGTTCTGAACTTTCCATCTCCAACTCTTCCAAAGTTTACTGGTATCTAGCCAAAAACCTCTCCAACAATTTGACTTCCATGTCTTTCCCTCCTCTTTATCAATTCTACCGTAATTTCTTCCCCTGAAAAAGCTGAGCTTTTCGCTCAAACTTTCGCTAAAAACTACACCTTGGATAATTCAAGTGCTATTCCTCCCTCTCCATTCCCTTCTCACTTACATATGCCTAATATCATAATATTTTCGAAGGATGTACTTTTTGCCCACTCTTGGTTTAATACTAAGAAGGCATATGGACCAGATGATGTTCCTCCTGTTGTACTTAACCTGAGAAAGGTGCCGGGACTCTTATGAGTTAAGGTATAAACAAAAACTTTCAAAACACCCCACTGGCACTCAAAACAAATCAATATGTAATTAGGTGAGATAATTCCTCTCCATTACTTGCTACCATTAGTATTATTATATGAGATGCCGAAGTCTCCAACCAGGGTGCAGAAACACCAGCAAGATGAATCCACACAATACACCCGGAGGCACTGGAAAGAGACTACGGCAACTTAGGAAAAAAAACATAAAAAAAAAAAAAAAAAAAATCAAACACATACCACTCCTACACATGTGCCCACCCTCCTCAATTATCAGCTATTTTTCATCTTATTCCCGCTTTTATTGGATAATTTTCTTCGCGAATTTCCCTCACGCGGGCTGTTTAACAGGGGCAAGGCAGCTAGAGATCCTTGCAACACAAAGACTTTTATTGAGAGGCTTCAGTCTCCCTCTTGAGGTCGGAGAGGAAGGATATTCACATATGGATAATTAATAATGATACATATGGTAAATATGACGTTTTTCGTCAGGAATAAAAAAAAATACCTTCGCCTGGTGGGACGTTTGAAATATCATAGCTTTGCCATTTAAAGGTTAAAAACTGTTCTTCCGTGCTGACTCCTTGCCTAGGCAAACTCTTTTGTCTTTCTTTCCTCTAACGTTTTTCCCTCTTGCTGGAAGTTACTTTTATTAAACCTGTCCCAAAGAAGGGTGACCGCTCTCAGTCCTCCAACTATCGTTCAATTGCTCTCATTTCCTGCATCTCTAAAGCTTTTGAAACTTTTCTTAATTAAAAATGTCTTAAGCATATATCTTCCCATGGAACTACTTTCAGATCACCAGCATGGTTTCCTTAACCCTTCCTACCCGGGCTGCCTTAGGTAAGGACAGCTCGGCAGAAGGGCCGCTACCCGGTATGCCTTACCTAAGGCATTTGCTTTAAAGCGTGCTTTGCTTTAAAGCGTGCTTTAAATTTCGCGCAGGCAAATTTTACTTTGCGTGGGCGATCGTAGCGCCACCAAGCCTCAACTACCACTCTTATCAGTTCCTACGTTGCCGCCATTGCGAGCTACAGCAAAAAAATTAATTCCGACGCGTCCGATACTGTGCAATCTCCCGCGCGTCCCAGTGCTAACCCGCTTGCAACATCTACGTCTCTGCCAACCGAGAAGAAAAAGAAACTAAGGAAAGTGAAACGTTTGCTAAGTGAGAGTGCAATACACCGTGAACTTTTCAACCCGGATTTGAGCAGTGGTGAAAGCTCTGTGGACAAAAACCTCTATATTCAGAGTAGAAGTGGAAGCGAAGTTGACGATTTTGTGGGATTTGGTGATGATGACAATGTGGATTTATTTGAGGGGGGTGATAGTAGTGATGATCCTGATGTGGAAGTGGTGGAGGAAGGTGCTATTGAAGTACCAAGTGTGCTAGAGCCAACCCCTTCGCCTAGTTTCGTAGGTCAGGGTAGGCCTAGGCCTAGCCCTAGCCCTACACCAGGACCTTCCCCTTTGCCTGCCCATACGCCCTTGAAAGTGGGTAAATACTTCTATAAACAGTCTTTAGTGAAAAGTGCAGCCAAGAAAGCACGCAGGGAAGCAGAACAAGTGAGGGAAGGCGTAGATAGTGATAGTGACGCCGACCCAGGCCTAGCAACCACCATCATTCCTTTGTCCCGACGCCTTGACCCGGGACGCCGGGAGGGCCACCCACAGCCCTCAGCTTCATCTGTCCCTCAGGATGACCAAAGGGCCTCTACAAGTGCGTCATTGGCCTCCCACAGTGTGCCACCACAGGCCCCGCATCGTAGGTCATTATTTCCGGCGGAAAAGTCCACGGCTAGCTGCAAAAGGAGCCCAACTCCCGAGGCCGAGGCTCCCATTGCTCAACCTCCCGCAGCCCCACGCCGCCGACGCCCGGTCTATTCTTCACCAGAGTTGTCTCCTGAAGAGGATGCTGACGACCCCAACATTGCCCCAGATGACCTGACGTCGCCTGAGGAAGAGGAAAACGAAGAGGAAGAGGAAGTCCCGACAAGAAGAGTCAAAGGGCGAGGTCGTGGACCTGGTCAGCCTGCCGACGCCGCTGCCCCTGGGCCTGGGCCTGGGCGTGGGCATGCAGGGCGTCCGCCTGGGCGTCCGCGTGGCCAAGGGCGTGTGCCAGGGCGTCCAGGGCATGTGCCTGCTGCAGCTGCACGTCCTCGTCCTCGAGCAGCTGACATGTTTGTGTGGACAGATGGGGCGGATTTTGTGCCAGATTGTCCTGCCTTTGACGAGGCACAACAGGGTTCCGGGGTGTCACCAGCATATCCCTGTGGCCCAAATACCACCCCCAGTGAACTTTTCTGTGGCTTCTATGACAATGAAGTCATGGAATACCTTGTCAAAGAGACAAATAACCACCAGGCTATCTGTTCAAACTTTCTTGGGAGGAAGACCAGTGCCAAGATGGTGGCATGGAGAGCTCTCACTGTGGCAGATTTATATCTGTTCTTGGCACTCACAATGCTGATGACACACATAAAGAAGCACGTTCTGGCCGACTACTGGATAACTGGCGACCTCACAACGACTCCAGCATTTGGCAAATTCATGTCAAGGGATAGGTACTTCGACATCCTCTCATATTTCCACCTGACAAATAACATGCATGTCCACGAGCCCGACACACTCTGGAAGATCAGGCAACTGTATGACATGATACGTCATCGGTTTTCCACCTACCTGATTCCTTTTCAGAAGCTGTGCATGTCTCTGGTCCTGTTCCATGGTAGGCTGCACTTCCGACAGTATATCCCGTCCAAGAGACACCGCTTCGGCATCAAGCTCTTCGTCCTCTGCGACTGCAAGACGGGATATGTGCTCGACTTTATAGTCTACAGCGGCAAGGGTGGTGAGGTGCAGATTGACCCCCTCATTGGTTTTGGCGGCACTGTGGTAAAGAGGATGATGGAGAGGTACTTCCATGACAACCACATCCTCTATACCGACAATTATTACACGTCGCCTATCCTCGCCAAGTACCTCCATGACCGCAAGACCGGAACTGTCAGCACAGTGAAGGGGAAGAGGAAGGGCATGCCAGCCTACCCAACCAAGACTAAGAAGACGGACATCTTCCATAAGAAGAGTGGCCCCATCCTCTCCATCCACTGGCATGACCATCGCAAGGTCAACCTCCTCACCACATGCCACAAAGCAGAGATGGTCCCCACAGGGAAGGTGGACCGACAAACGAAGAACCCTATCACGAAACCACCTGCTGTTCTGGACTATAACCTCAACATGCGCCTCGTCGACAAGTCCGACATGCAGATGGGCTTCATAGACTGCCTGCGAACATCTTGCAGGTGGTACAAGAAGTTTGTCCTGCATACAGTAGATATGTCTGTCCTCAATGTGTACAACATCTACCGTTTGAAGAGTCCAGTCATGAAGTACAAGAGCCTGCGGACCTTCCAAAAGCAGCTGATACATGAGCTCCTGGTAAAACATGCAGGTACACCAGGGAGGCCACTACAAGGACCAGGCATGATGGACAGAACAGGGTGTGCCGAGTTCTTCAGAAAGCACCAGCTCGTCGCCCTTCCTTTCCAGGGTCCTAACAGCAGAATAAGAATGCAGAAGAGGTGCTATGTGTGCACCCGCACAACTCGACGACCAAGCAAACCCACAAAAACCACTTGGCAATGCCTCGAGTGTCAGGTGGGACTGTGTGCTGGCACCTGCTTCAATGATTTCCACACTATGACAAACTATTGAAGTGTAAGTGACAGTGATAGTGACACTCAATAATAATAATAATAATATAACTAAGTATAAGTGAAAGAGACACACATAAGTAATAATAAGTGCCTTCAGAACAATGTGAACAAGTGAAAGTGACACTAAAATATATATTCCTATCAATAAATAAGTGAAAATTACACTATCAATTACCATAGTCCAGTGAAATTGACACTATACTAATAATAAAACTAAGTATAAGTGAAAGAGACACATATAAGAAATAATAAGTGCCTTCAGAACAATATGAACAAGTGAAAGTGACACTACAATATATATTTCTAACAATAAATAAGTGAAAATGACACTATCAATTACCATAGTCCAGTATAAATAATCATAACTACTATAATAATGACTATAAAACTAAGTCTAAGTGAAAGAGACACACATAAGTAATAATAAGTGCCTTCAGAACAATATGAACAAGTGTAAGTGACACTAAAATATATATTCCTAACAATAAATAAGTGAAAATGACACTATCAATTACCATAGTCCAGTATAAATAATCATAACTACTATAATAATAACAATAAAACTAAGTATAAGTGACAGAGACACAAATTACTTCAGAAAAATAACTTTATTGATTGAAAATAACATAATAACAATAATATATGGCATAATAAACAATAAAACACTAAAAAATCGCTTCCCGCCATAATTCAAGGTAGAGCAACGAGTCAAAACGTTCGTCGTAGCCTGGGCCGCGGTTGAGCGTTCGGACGCGGCGAGGTAAATACGCGGCAAAAGTTACCTCCACTTCCATCACCATCACTCCGGAACCAGTTGAGCTAGAAAGCTCTACTCAACGCCATTCTACGCGGCAAGGTAAGGCGCACATTTTGACATATGTTTGATTAATGTAGATAGTATATTAAGCGAGATTAGCCTTAGTTTACTTTTGTTGTGTTTTCAGCCAAATCGCCCGGATACAGCCTCCGTCCTTAAGAAAGGCTGCCCGGGTAGGAAGGGTTAAGGGCTGCTCTACTGATGATCTGCTTGCTTATCTTACTAACTCTTGGTCATAATTTTTCCGCGAATTCGGTGAGACTTTTTCTATTGCGCTAGACATATCAAAGCATTCGATAGAGTCTGGCACAAATCTTTAATTTCCAAACTACCCTAATTCGGTTTCTATCCCTTTATTTGTATCTATGTCTCTAATTTCCTTTCAAGCCTTTCCATAACTGCAGTTGTGGACGGCAATAGCTCCAAAAGTCACATAACGAGGTCATAGAATGCCTATCTAATGATATATCAATTTCTCATTGGGGCATATCAAATGTTGTTACTTTCAATGCCTCCAGGACCCAATTTCTCCGTTTAACTAACCAACACAATCTTCCGCAAGACTATCAATTATTCTTCTACAATACATAAATCAATCCTTCATCTTATCTCAATATTCATGGTGTATCTTTTTCATCGGTAGTTTTGGTGTGGATGGTGTAAACCAGAGTGGAGAAAGACTGAAAAATGTATGTGAAGAGTGTAGATTGAGTGTAGGTAATACGTTCTTCAAAAAAAGGCGTATACACAAGTACACCTGGCATAGACTTGTGATGGGAGAAATTGTAGAGAGGGCATTGATGGATTATGTGCTGGTGACAAGGGAAATATTGTGTAGACTGCTGGATGTGAATGTGATGAGAGGTGAGGCGGAGGGTCTGTCAGATCATTACCTGGTGGAGGGAAAGCTAAGAGTTAAGAGTTACAGGAGAATAAGAGACAAGCGTGAAGTAAGAGAGGTAATAAAAGTTAGTGAGTTAGAGAAGAGTGAAAAAGAGAGGGAGTACAAGGAAAGACTAAATGAAAAGTGGATGGAAGTGAGAGAGATGGAAGAGAGAGAAATAGAGGTTGAATGGCTACAGTTTAAGGAAGGAGTGAAAGCAAGTGCAGAGGTAGTATGCGGCAAAGGGAAAGTAGGAGGCAGAGGTATCAGGAAGGGAAGCGAGTGGTGGAATGATACGGTGAGAAAGGCAGTTGAGGAGAAGAGACAGTGTTTTGAGAGGGTTTTACAGGATGGTAGTGTTGAGGTATGGGAGAGGTACAAGGAGAAAAGGAGAGAGGCAAAACGGAAAATTAGAGAAGCGAAAAAAGATGCAAACGAAAGGTGGGGTCAAAGTTTGAGTGAGAATTTTGAAGAACGAAAGAAGATGTTCTGGAAGGAGGTAAATAAAGTAAGGAAAGGAGGACAAAAGAGGGAAGAGTCAGTGAAAGATGAAAATGGAGAATTACTAGTGGAACCAGTTGAAGTGAGGAAAAGATATGCCGAGTATTTTTAATCTTTGTTAAATTATTATGTTCCTTCCAACAACCAACTATACTCCTAAAATCGATTAATGAAATTTACAAACACATGTGGCAGTCCGTGGATTCGAATCCAGGATGCTCACACCGAAAATCAACACCTTATGCATCGCACCACGAAGACAGTTAAAGAATGGTGGACACTGCCTACGATTTATTATGCAACTTCGAATCCTGCATAGCAATCTAAGCATGTACACACATTCCAACTGCAACTCACGTAGGCTATGCATATGTGAATGTAAAGAGCAAATAATGGGGCCTTAACCACTAGGGAAGTCCTCTCGATAAATTACCCCTGAACCAATATCAATTATTATGTTCCTTCCAACAACCAACTATACTCCTAAAATCGATTAATGAAATTTACAAACACATGTGGCAGTCCGTGGATTCGAATCTAGGATGCTCACACCGAAAATCAACACCTTATGCATCGCACCACGAAGACAGTTAAAGAATGGTGGACACTGCCTACGATTTATTATGCAACTTCGAATCCTGCATAGCAATCTAAGCATGTACACACATCCCAACTGCAACTCACGTAGGCTATGCATATGTGAATGGAAAGAGCAATTAATGGGGCCTTAACCACTAGGGAAGTCCTCTCGATAAATTACCCCTGAACCAATATCAATTATTATGTTCCTTCCAACAACCAACTATACTCCTAAAATCGATTAATGAAATTTACAAACACATGTGGCAGTCCGTGGATTCGAATCCAGGATGCTCACACCGAAAATCAACACCTTATGCATCGCACCACGAAGACAGTTAAAGAATGGTGGACACTGCCTACGATTTATTATGCAACTTCGAATCCTGCATAGCAATCTAAGCATGTACACACATCCCAACTGCAACTCACGTAGGCTATGCATATGTGAATGGAAAGAGCAATTAAAGGGGCCTTAACCACTAGGGAAGTCCTCTCGATAAATTACCCCTGAACCAATATCAATTATTATGTTCCTTCCAACAACCAACTATACTCCTAAAATCGATTAATGAAATTTACAAACACATGTGGCAGTCCGTGGATTCGAATCCAGGATGCTCACACCGAAAATCAACACCTTATGCATCGCACCACGAAGACAGTTAAAGAATGGTGGACACTGCCTACGATTTATTATGCAACTTCGAATCCTGCATAGCAATCTAAGCAATCTAATACAAGAAATGGAAGCGAAGCAGTGATTGAAGCAGAGGTGGATGGAGATAGGTTACCCAGGCCACCCAGGTGGCAGGGAATGAATGAAAGGATTGAGGAAAATGAGGTGAAAGAAGCAGTGAAACAAATGAGAGCGGGAAAAGCAGAAGGTTTGGATGGTATTGCTGTGGAGTGTATAAAGAAGGGTGGAGATGTGATAATAGATTGGTTGGTGAGACTTTTCAATGTGTGCTTTGCTGTGTCAATGGTACCAATAGACTGGAAGAGTGCATGTATTGTGCCGTTGTACAAGGGGAAGGGAGATCGGCAGGAGTGTTCAAGTTATAGAGGTATTAGTTTATTGTCAGTGGTTGGAAAGCTGTATGGCAGGGTGTTGATAGAGAGGATAATAAAGTGTACGGAAGTTGCAATAGGAGAAGAACAGTGCGGTTTTAGGAGGGGAAGAGGGTGCGTGGATCAGATGTTTGCAGTAAGACAGTTATGCGAGAAGTATTTAGAGAAGCATAAGGAGATATTTTGGGCATTTATGGACTTGGAAAAAGCGTATGATCGTGTGGACCGTGAAGCAATGTGGAAGGTGTTAAGGATTTATGAAATAGGAGGAAATTTGTTAGAAGCAGTTAAGAGTTTTTATGAAGGGAGCAGAGCATGTGTGAGAGTAGGAAATGGTGAGTTGAGTGAATGGTTTGAGGTAAAGGTAGGTTTGCGACAGGGTTGTGTAATGTCACCATGGCTGTTTAATATGTTTATGGATGGTGTGGTGAGGGAGGTGAAAAGGAGAACTATGGGAAGAGGATTGGGTTTAGTAGGGAAGAATGGTAGAGATTGGGAGTTGAATCAGTTGCTGTTCGCTGATGACACAGCATTGGTGGCGGATTCTGATGAGAAACTGCAGCGGGTAGTCAAAGAGTTTGGTGTGGTTTGTGGAAGGAGGAAACTGAAGGTGAACGTCAATAAAAGTAAAGTAATGGTGTGTAATAGGGGAGAGCATAGGGTGAATCTAGATGTGAGGCTGGATGGGGAAATATTGGAACAAGTAGAGTGTTTTAAATATCTAGGAGGAACGATAAGCAGGAGTGGAGGTATGGAAATGGAGGTCAAACAGAGAGTGTGTGAAGGAAGGAAGGTTTTCGGAGCAATGGGAAGTATGTGGAAGATGAGAAATCTCGGAGTGAAAGTAAAAAGTGCACTGTATCAAGGAATTGTTGTGCCAACAGTGATGTATGGGGCTGAGACATGGGCTCTGAAGAAAAAGGAGAAAAGAGGGCTGGATGTGATGGAGATGAGCTGCTTGAGGAGTATGTGTGGAGTTACTCGTAGAGACAGATTGAGGAATGAAGAGATACGTAGGAGAGTGGGGCAGCAGGAACATTTGTCAGCCAGAGTGGACAGAAGGGTGCTGAGCTGGTATGGTCATGTTGAACGAATGAGAGATGAAAGGCTTACAAAGAGAATATGTGAGTCAGGTACAAGGGGAGATAGAAGGGCAGGAAGACCCCCATTGAGATGGAGAGACTGTGTAAGAAAGGCTTTGGATGATAGAGGAATGACTATAGATCAGGCAGGGGAAGTGGTGGTGGACAGGAGTGAATGGAGAATGCTTGTGAATAGTTGAGTGAACACGTGGTCATTTGGAGTAAGGGGTCGGGCGCAAGTTGGACTAGAGAATAGTCCATCAGGCGCCTGGCCCGGGGAGACGATTAATATGAAGGGTGCGCCTGGAAGTGTGGTGGGAGGGCTTGTGGCTTTGACTCCGCTGCATGTCTGCCTGCCGAGATCGGAACCTCTCCGGGTGGTCGGGGGCCGGGGGAGTGCTGGAGCGACCTTGGTGACCCTGGTCTCTGGGTCTTCTCCTGGGTGACCTGGATGTGTGTGAGTTTGTGCTTTGTATCTGTGTTTATTTGTTGTTTTGTGTTATTTTTGTGTTTTCCCTGTTCTTGCTCTGTCTTGAGTCGGCTACCCCCAAAATGGGGATTGGGCCTGAGCATATAGAGCATATATCTTTTTCATCCACTCATAATCCAATACATTCCTACGCAGATGACTCAACACTCCACAGTTCCTTCACATTTACCAATTCTTTCACCCAACCCGATCTTATAAATTCAAAAATAAACACTGCAATTTCTCTGAACCAAGACCTTTCTAGAATTAATGAATGGGGACAAAAGAATCTAGTTTCCTTTAATGCACAGAAAACCAAGTACATTCAATTTTCTAACCGACAGAATCTCACTGACTCCCATATATTTTTTAATGATGTAAATATTCCCACTTCCCCTAGCATTGACATTCTCGGTGTAACATTAACTACTAACTTGAGCTGGACACATTATGTTAGAAGCATTGCTAAGAATGCCTCTAAAAAACTGGGACTCCTGTACAGAGTTCGAGAATTCTTCACTGACGAGCAGTTGGCCGTAATATATAAGTCATGTGCGTTCTCAGATGGATTACTGTTCACCTCTGTGGGGTGGAAGTGGAGTGGTTGCATTGAGGCAGTTGGACAAAATTCAAAATAAAGCTATTACATTAATCAATAACCCTGCAATCACACAGGACCTAACTATATTATCCATACGAAGAAACGTTGCATCCCTTGCATTTTTCTACAGATATTTTCACAGCAATTGTTCCGAGGAACTTGCTTCAATTGTGCCGCCTCTCCACATCTTTCCCCGTAGAACTAGGGCAGCTGAGAGCGCCCATGAATTTACACTTTCTCCTCCACAATGCAGAACTTCTGCTTATCAGAATTCATTTATCCCCAGAGCTACTACTCTTTGGAATTCACTTCCCTCGAATTGCTTTCCACAAACTTACAATCTACAAATGTTTAAATCCAGTTGTTACAAACATTTTATGAATGGAGGATGCCTTTAGGCACATGGACCTTTTTGTTTTATCTGTATTTTTCCTTCCTCCGTTCATTGTCTCTTAAAAAAAAAAAAAATCCGACCTTTCATGGAAAGATAATATTACCACTCTTGCAAAGACAGCTTCCCAGAAGTTAGGTGTGCTCAACCGTGTCCTTGGGTTCTTCACCCCCACACAGCTTCTTGCTCTCTATAGGGGCACACCGCGCTCATGTATCGAGTATTGTTCGCATGTCTGGGAAGGTTCCACCCATACAGCACTTCTCGAAAGAGTAGAGTCTAAAGCTTTTCGCCTCATCAACTCACTTCCTCTTACTATTTCTCTACAATCTCTTCCTACACGCCACAATGTTTCACTCTTCTATCTCTATTACAATAATCAGTGTTCTTCAGAGTTCTCTCTGTGCATACCCGCTCCCTTGCAGTGAGTCCGAGGCATCCGCCTTTCAATACAGTCCCAATCTTATTCTGTCTAGCTCTCCAACCCAAGAATTGGCAAAATGTATTAGTCTTTAGTGAACAGTTGAACTCTTTCCCTCAATCAACCCTTCCTTTATCCTATGACTATAAACTTCGTTTGTGCAGGCATTTTTACCCTAACGTCCCTTGAATTTGGCTGTCTGTCACTCTCTTGGCTTTGGGGGAAACACTCGTTACAAGCCTTTTGTCTCCATCATACACCTCGAAAAAAAAAACTAAAGTACAACACTAAGTACAGCTCAAATTCCATCCCAATAATATCCCATTGATACACCAGGATTTGAACCTGGGACCTCAAGACCAGTCCACCACGCCTTCCCTAATTACAGAAAATACATCACTTAACCCTCTCGCTCATCAGAGGACTTAATTGCGTGTTAAGGTGGTTTGGCCAAAATGCACCAAGATGCGATCGCATCCTATTTCCCTATACATTAATGAATACATTCAGGACAAAACAAAAGGATGCGATCACGTCCATACTCCGCCTATTATAGGCTCATGATCTTAGGAATTATGTGAGGCAGTTTCCAAAATGTAAATCCACAAGCAGTGTGTCCGCGAATGGACTGAAATTTACCAATAATCAGTTTCCACGGTCAGGCAAGCTGAGTTGCCCGCTTAATATCGTGGGCGCTCTAAATCTGAGAAACCATGGGCCTTCTTTAAATCTGAAAAAAAACTATTGTTCTACCTATAAATACTGCCTATATATGATTGAAATGATAGTATATATAATCGGAAATGTCATACAATTGCTTGCTTATCATCATTATACATATAATCAAGAAATTACAGTCAACGGTCAAGGCTAATAATACGGTAAAGTATGTTCTAGTCTGTGCTAATGGTCACGAGTGTATTTGCACAGGATAATATTCATATTATATAATAAAGTTTTAATGTTAGAGACATGGTTCTTCTTTAATAAGCATCCTTATATGTTGCACTAAATCTGGAAATATATTTCATTCCTACATAGTTTACCCATTGATATGATATGTGCATATGAAATAAACCACGAAGGTGTGCCCACAAATGAATCGGCCCACGCATCTCTGTCCCCAGCCAGTCGACGCCCCTCCTCCCATCCAGCACCGCATTCACGCATAGACTTCTTAACTCTATCCTTCCACCTCTCTCTCCGTTAGCCTATCCCTCTCTGTCCTTCCACTTCACTCTCGCACACTCTCTTAGTCATTTTCTCTTCTCCCAATGCGTCCACATGGCCAAACCATCTCAAGGTGTTCCTTTTCACACTTTCCAGCACATCTAAATCCACACCACACCGCTCTTGTACTTCCTCATACGTCTGTCTATCCCTCCATGTAACTCTGCACACACTTCTTAAGTAACTCAAAGCCACCCCTCTCACTCTTGGTTTGTGTCTCTCCAACAACGCCCATGTTGCACTCCCATACGTCAATGTCGGGATTACCACGATATCATGCAAGGACTTCTTTACATCCATGCTGACCACCCTATTTCTTGTTACTGCTTTCAGCGTTCATACAACCCTCTTCTCCTGTTGCACCCTCTCCAGCATCTTTTTCCTTCAAACTCCCGTCTTTATTCAACGAACTGCTCAAAAACTTAAATGAGCTGACATTCTCCATAGCCTGACCGTTCAATAATCAAATATTGATGGTACAGTACATAGATTTTGAAAATTACTATTTAGCGCTACCCTAAAAATCCTGCATTGTCATTGATTTTGGCCGTGAAATTGTCCTTGAAAGTACAGTCAGAAACCGCAATTTCTGAGACACTTTGATAGGGCCCGGACATGTGGAGCGCATGGTTTTTGGACGACAGCTCACTTTAACTATCACAAGGCCGCATACCTATGAATACACACGTTTCGAACCAATAGCCTAGATGCTTCACTCAGTCTGCCATGTCAAATTATAATGCTGCTGCTATGCTATGACCCGCATTCATATATTTATGGATATACAAATGACAAAAACACCTGTATTACATTCCCTTACGTATCTACAGTAAATACGGACACAAATATTACCATAGGTTTTAAGAAATTTAAAATTAAAAGAAATGCTTCCAAATTGCAAAGTGAATGAACAGGAATTAGGTGTGTGTGTGTGTGTGTGTGCGCGCGCGCGCTATATTCTTTGTTCACTGAGATAACATGCCCGAAACGAGACGTCCTGGTGGGGGATACGTATCTAAACAAATTTTCTTTTGAGAGGTTATAAGACCGTTAAGGTGAGGCTGATGGACTGTTGAGGTTAAGGGGAGATGGGTAATTTCTGGTCACCTTTCTCCCTCGTGTTAAGTCCCAATTGTTTTGAGATTATAAGACGTTCGGCCCATTAGTTTGGCGATTTTAACACCTTTCGCCCCATATCGTTGTCAATTTTAAGACCTTTCGTGCCATTTAGGTGTTGATTATTTTCTGGCGAGCGATGGAGAGCCTGAAATTTTAAGAGGAATCGGCCTTCGGCCGGGAATTTGTTCTACCGAAAAATGTACAAATTTATCTTGAAGGGAGGTCTAGGGGATGTTTTTCTAAGCTTGATGGAAGTCTAGAGAGAAAACTAAGAAAAAAAGGAATACATGAATTATTATAAAAAAAAAAAAAAAATGTCTGTCTCCCCTTAATTGGTGCATCAATAGTTATTATCTATTCGTGGAATACTGGGATATATATCTCATGTAAACCATTTCGTCCGAGACATCATTATTCATAAAAAACTTCAGGCACTGGGCAATTTATTATTTTAATTTTAATTTATGAAAATTCCCGCATATCATGCTGCCCGAGAGAAGCCCTCTTCGGGCTCCACCTGACAAGAATCGGATTTTCATAAATAAAACAAAACATACTGCAATATGACTATAGTAATTTATATTCAAATGAAAATAACATGCAGTTCGATACACACAATATATATATATACACGCGAGGGGTGATTGAAAAGTTTGTGGCCTGAGGTAGAAGGACATGAGTTACACAATTCCAGTTTAATTCACTTACAGTTCGACCTTTTAAAAGCTTGCATGCATAGTTATAGTATGAAGTCTCTAACAAGATTTGTCTCATATATATATATATATATATATATATATATATATATATATATATACAGTATATATATATATTAAGCGTTTATATAAATTTTAAGTTTTGGATGGTAAAGGGAGTGATTATTTATACAATATGTTTTACCTTAGGCTACTGAAGTTCATTGGCTGTTATGAAATTTGGTAGTTAGGGTTCACTCTCTCGTCCCCCACCCCACAGAGAGCGGTCTTCATTTCGACGTTCCCAGTTACCATGTTGTGCATACTTGTATTCGTTTCGAAGAAGAGGATGTTCAGTATAAAGTGTAAATGTTTACCTTGCATTGGTGTGTAATAAACAGTTGTTGTGTAAAGTAACGATGGCAATTATGACGTGAATTGTGTGTGTGTGTAAGTTAACCGATGTTTTTTGTAATAGACATAATGCTCTTAGGTGACAAACACTGAAAACAGAAGTGTCTGCTTCATGACGCTATGTAATATTACATGTTATCATCTGGTTATGAAATTCAGGTGTGAAACGGCAATGAAGAATCAGTTTCGATATACAGTATATACAGTATGGTGGGTATTATGTAAGGCCACACTAAGTTAAGCTTCGGACGCTGGTAGGTTTATATATTCGGAATTAATTGATTAAGAAATGTATATAACACTCTAAAGGGTAAAAACTATATAAGCATCTTATCGTGATATTTCGTTTATATACCTTTTCGATGTTAGTATAATAGTATATGATATATTGCAATGTTTGCACAGTGCAACAAGGTTAACAGCATGATAACAAAAATGGATTAATTATATGCGAGTACCGGTATGTGTTTAATAGTAACTACTATGGGTGACGTCTGATGAATCTCTCTCTCACACACATACACAACGAAAGCCTGTACATTCACTGCGGTTTGGTAGTGTTTCTTTACATTCTGAATCCTTTAACACCTTACGAGCGGCCTAGGCGGTAAATAATATGTAGCCACCAGCGGGGTGCTTTTACCCAAAATAGGGCTGTTTACGTGATCATTTTCATGCCTAAATAAGACCCAGAGCATAAAACAAGTATCTATCCCTGAAAGGGCATAAACAGAGCTTTCCAATGACACCATAACGATCCTTTTATGATGGCTAGTTTTCTTGCAACAACCGCGCAACGCGAGTGCAAAAAGCATGTAATTCGGCACTTTCCCCATACAATTCCGTATGTAGCGAGTGAGAGAGGGAGAGAGGAGGTGGGATTCGTGTCAGTAGGTTCGCCGCGGTGGTCTGGAGCAGTCATACGCTCGCTACTCTCCTGCCACCTCTTGTCTCTCTCTCTAAGCAACATTACGTGCTGAAATTGCCACACGACCTAGGCCGCCAGATGGTCCAGATTTATTATACTCGACTTATGTTGCGCGCCGATAGTTATGGGTTAATAGATATCTGTGTTTAACCCCTAACTATTGGCGCGCAACATAAGTCGAGTATAATAAATCTGGACTATCTGGCGGCGCGCGACATAGGTCGTGTGGCAATTTCAGCACGTAATGTTGCTGAGAGAGAGAGACAAGTGGTGGCAGGAGAGTAGCGAGGGTATGACTGCTCCAGACCACCGCGGCTAACCTACTGACACGAATCCCACCTCCTCCCTCCCTCTCTCACTCGCTACATACTGAATTGTATGGGGAAAGTACCGAATTACATGCTTTTTGCACTCGCGTTGCGCGGTTGTTGCAAGAAAACTAGCGGTCATAAAAGGATCGTTGTGGTGTCATTGGAAAGCTCTGTTTATGCCCTTCCAGGGATAGATACTTGTTTTCCGCTCTGAGTCTTATTTAGGCATGAAAATGATCACGTAAACAGCCCTATTTTGGGTAAAAACACCCCGCTGGTGGCTACATATTATATACCGCCTAGGCCGCTCTTTAGGTGTTAATGTAGATACAGGAGGGAATAACAAAAAATTGTATTGTTGTCATTTTTATATCAGATTCTGTAGTATGAATCGTATCGTAGCATAACAACAGCACAAAATAATATTTTACATGGCAGACTGAGTAAATCATCTATTGGTTCGAAACGTGTGTTCGTACGTGTGCGGCCTTGTGATAGTTAAAGTGGGCTGTCGTCCAGAAACAATACGCTCCCAATGTCCGGCCCCTATCCAGATGTCTCAGACACTGCGGTTTCTGACTGTACACAGGGACTGATTGTTTTCATTTACACGATTATTATTCGAGGTTTTGAGGGTATGTCTTTACTAATATTATTGAATAACCTTTCTGCTTTCTTGTAATATATTAGAACAACTGCATAAACAAAATCAATTCATATAGCCAAAACCCGATCGAGAGTGAATTTTTGTATCGGGGGGGTCGTACTATAAAACCAAGAAAATCTGTTTTAGTTGTATTTCTATAAATTTAAATATTGATGATGGAATATTTCAGACTCCACCTTCGAATAGAACGAAGAAAATACTAGTTATTTAGTGAGTTTCGGAAATATCTTGAGGTAAACAACGGAAAATCACAATATGAAGTGGAAAACATTACGAAAATTCTACTTACACAATAATCATAAAATATTTTATCTTTTGTGTATGGTTAAAGTGGTAATTGTTGTTTAAAAGATAATGATAATATACATTTATGGTGGTACACCACCGAGGATAGGTAATGTTTTCCGCTAATATTTGAACGGTCGTGTAATTACTTAACCCCCCCCCCCCCCAGACATATTAACTTACGAAAGTTAGGGGTTGCCCGAGCGCCCGGTATTTCCCCCACAAAGTCTTTCTTACACTGAGGGACCGTTAGAAGTCGGAGGAATTTGGGGTTGCCACCAATCGACAGATTCTGATCTAACTTACTGAGCTGAATATGACACAAATGCGTCATATAACGTACTTATGGGCAACACCACCATATGACGCTATCGCGTGAAATTGTGACGGAGGGGGTTAAGTTAATTTAGGACCGTGCATGAAGGGGTTAGTTATGACCTATATTTTCATTTGGTTCACAGACAGTGAATAGACTCTCAGATTAAGGAACAGGATTAGATTTTACATTTTGAAAACGATGTTACCAAAGGTAGAAGGTGAAAATTTTGAAAACGTGGCAATTGTTAGCGACATGGATATGGGTGAATTTCTTGGGTGAATTTATTGAGTGTTAGCTGAACCTATTTGTGCCATAAAAATCAGCTGTGGTGTAAATAAGCCTACAGTATCGCACAACCAATTTGCTAACAACTACAGATTGTAGAAAATGTTCTAATATAAAAAGGAAAGCTTTCTTAGAATTAATACACTATTAAATCAACCTTTAACCCGTCCAGCCCTGGCTAGTTTTGTAATGTTTGTTCACCAGAACCCGGCCGGTTTTCAAAAAATGGTTTTATTCCAGAAACAATAGCGAATGGGTTAGGAATGAAGGAAAAACCACGAAAAACCGCTCAAAAATCTTAAAGAATGGTCCTACAGAGCCCCCGAAAACGTATTTTACAAGAGTAAAAAATTGAAGGCAATTACCCCAAAAAAACAGGTTATTGCGCGCTCATACGCACGCACGTGGACTTTGAGAGTTTTCAACCATTGGCACGGTTGCGTGGTATACGTACACAGTTCCCATACAAATCTGAGCCCTCTTGAGTGGCTACACCTGAGGTTACGGTCGGCGCAATTAGGGTGACGCGCCAGGCGCGTCTCTGGGGCTGTGCGTTACATACATCGCCGATGCGTCAGGCGCGTCGCTGGGGCTGTACGGGTTAACAGTGCTTATAAACATATAGCTGGGGATCTTGCATACAAACTTCTAGCTAAATGGACTGACTAGTGAATATTTTAATACTCCTTTCTCATACTCCCTCTCGTAATACATACTGTATTACAGTGTGCATGATTAATGAGTAACTAAATATTCACCATTTAACCCATTTAGTTATGTAAGCAAAGATCTCCCTCCAAGTATTGTTAAGCACTGTTAAAGTTTCTTTGAATATTGTAGTGGTTCTATTTAAGGTTGAATTTATATCAGACTTCCCTAGATAATTCATACATTATGTTTACAGTATATCATCTGTTACGAGGGGAGGCCGGGGAAAGTAGATGCTCAAATAGCCTAGCCCACAGCACTGTCAAAAAGGAAACGCCGTAGCAAAAAGACACCAATGCTGTAGTCAATGCACCCAATAGTGCCCACCGTACTACACTACCCTGCAACAGACACACTCTTAATATCTGACTCAAACACCAAGACACGCAGGTTCTTTAGGAAAAGGGGTTATCTTCCTCTTTGCTCTATTAAAGCAGTACTACAAGGAGACACAAAAATATCTATTGTCCCCGAGTCTGGTTGATAGTGCTGGTAGTATGGCCAGAGAACTTCTAAGGTTATTCTAGACTGCACATAAATGCCAAAACAAAACACTGCTAGACTCCCAGACATTTCTATATCATGCCCAATCGCTTAGGAATTGAGAACAATATAGAGCAAAACTATGGGAAAGTCCAATGCAATAATCTCTGTGCCAAGCCTATTATCCCTATCCTATGTCCTAATAATACACCGAGTGGCTCTCTTCAGCACAGCACGGCGGTGGTGATGTAAGGGATATATAACTTAAATAACTTATCTCTTACAACATCATCAGGGGTTAGCTCAATACACCCAAGTGCAATGGGGACAACCTCACCTATTAACAGGCTCCACCCTTAGTCCCAAACTGCATCGCATGTATTGCTGCTAAAAACTAAACAATGCACCAGGGTTGATATCCTGGTAGGTCGGAGATTAGCTGCCACCCCTAAAGGGTTAAATAAGGCCCGAGTTGGAGGATGCTGTGTGGTGGAAGGAAAAACAAAGTAGCCTATTATGGCAGTATACAGGCCTCTTCACCACCCAACAACCTCGGTCTTCAAGGGCTCAACAAATACTGGATAAACAGGCCAATCCCCAAACCACCAGAGATATCAACCAGGAATAATATGCACATATAATAAATAACAATGCAGTAGAATAACGGAACTGAAAAGGAAGGAAACAGGTATGAAGCTTATATTTAAGAGTGCCAGAGAAAAGGATGCAGTAATTATAATCTAAGACAAACGAAAAATACTTCTTAAAGTAAACTATTAATGTTACAACAAAATAAATATGCCCAAAATGACTCCAGCCTTGCTATGCTTCGATCCACTAAGGAACAAAATAATTATATGCGGTAATAAGGGGGAAGAATGAAGCAAGCCAACAACACCAAACAGTGGCTGTTGTCAGTACGGGGTCTGGGACTGGAGTGATGAACTTGTGCAGTCGAGAGAGTCTCGGAGCTCACACGGGGGAGGGAAGGGGCGCCAGGCACTGCCAGACTATTATTATTATTATAATTATTATTATTATTATTATTATTGGCAGATACTACATGTGAGCCCCACCGAAGAGCCGTGGGTAGACTATATACCCCGATGGGTCTCAGTGGGGGGCACAAATAGCCAGGAAGATATAACTAGCTAACTAAAAAGGCATTTACCCTCGTCTTGAAAACCAGAGAGCTCTCCTCATTCACTACTTCATTAGGGAAAGTATTCCAGTATTTTGTGAATGATGGGATAAAACATCTTGAATATTGAGACGTGTTACAATGAACATGAACAAAAGCCTGATTATTTAACTCCAAGGAATATCTAGTCACACGAACAGGCCGAAAAGGTGGTGACATTTTAGAATGTAATGGATGATCAGCATTAAGAAATATCTTATGAAATAGAGTCAAAGACCCAACAAAGCAATGATGTTCAAGGTTAACATCCAGGTCAGGCAACAGAAACTTTATCTGATTAATAGCACGATCCAGAAGCCTCATATTGGAATCTGCGGCAGAGAGCCACACAGGAGAGCAGTACTCAAAGAAGGGTAAAATAAAAGAGTAAAAGCAGTTCCGAACAATAGCATCACTTGAATAAATCTTTTTGCATTTACGTAGTAGACCAACTTTCTGAGATATAGATGAGGCAACTGAGCGTAAGTGTGCCTCAAAAGTAAGTTTTGAATCAAGAGTCACACCCAGCAACCTAAGTTTGGTACATTGATTGATTACAGAATAATTTATAATAATTTCAGGATGCAAAGGAAAAGGTGTCCTAGATCTACTAATTAAAAGGCTATGTGTTTTTGCAGAGTTCAGCTTCATACCCCAACGATCACACCAACTAATAATTTTTAGTATATCATCTTTCAGAGTATTGGCGATCAAATCTCTCTTTGCAGGAGAAGTAATGGGTGCATATAATGAGGCATCATCTGCATAAGCAATCATTATAGAGGAAACTCCACACCACATATCACTAGTAAAAAGGATAAAAAGCAGAGGGCCCAGTACACTACCCTCAGGTACACCAGATTTAACAATGCTAAAAGGACTAAAATTGCCATCAACTACCACACGTCTGTTAGTTAAAAACATGGAAATTATATTTAAAACTGAACCACCAATCCCCATGGAACTGAGTTTGAATAATAGAGCCTTATGATTAACTAGATCAAAAGCGGAACGAAAATCTAGAGATATTAATCTTGATTCATGTCCAGCATCCAATGAAGCCTGGAGATCATGAGTGAGGACAAGAAGAGCATCACAGGTACCTAAGCCCTTCCTAAACCCCAACTGGTTTGGAGGCAACAAATTAAATTTATTGGTGAAAGCTACGAGTCGCTTGGCCAATAGGCGTTCAAAGACCTTTGATAAAACCGGAGTAATGGATATAGGTCTATAGCCGTCCGGCTGGCTCAGTTGATAGCGTGCCTGAATCCCATCTTGAAGGTCTAGCGTTCAATCCCCGCTCAGATTGAAAAGTTTTTCTGGGATATAGCCGGCGGTTACCATCTCCCCATGAGCAAGGGGGATCGGTAATGGTCTCTGGTAGACTAAACAAAGCCAAGCGCTTGTGAATCCTCGAAGGAGGAGAACAAGCGCTATATAAGTAACCAGACGATTATTATTATTATTATTATTATACTCTTCTGGGAGAACAGTGGGAGATGATCCTTTTGGAATAGGCATTACGTTAGCAGAACACCAACATACTGGGAAAATGCCACAACAGATTAAAATTCAAAAATAACAGGAAGTTTAGGGGCCAAAAGTTTGCTAATCCCTTTAAAAAATAGAAGGACAAACCCAGTTGCGTCGGTACCCCCAAAGGAATCCAAATAATTCAAGAGAGTTTGTAATTCAATGGATCTAAATGCAAAAGATGTAAATTTAGGTTCAGGAGAACAAGAATGAGGTAATGCAACCTCAGAGTCACTCTGCTTACTCTCAAAAACGGAAGCTAGAAGTTTTGATTTTTCACAAGGGTCAAATGTGACCGAACCATCTGGCTTACACAGTGGTGGCAAAGAATTATCAACACCAAACAAACTCATTTTCAAAGCTGACCACCATTTGTGTGGTTGAGTTGCACCAGTCAGAATAGCTTTTAGATGGTTGTTGTATTCGGCTTCCACTAAAGAATATTTTCGCTGGGCATCCAAACGCAAACTAACATAATTCTCCCAGCAAAGCCGTGTACGAAAGCGTGTCCATGAACGAAATGCAGTCTGCTTTACTCTCTGTGCCTGCCTGCAATCTTCATTGAACCAGGCTTTATCCATCAGCCTGGTCTTTATAATCTTACTTGGGACTCTCCGATTACCTATATCGAGGAGGACATTGTTAAGAGCCTCAACAGGGCAAGGGGCATGGTAAATATTATGCCAATTAATATTACCAACATCTAGAGTAATCCCTGGCCAATTTATCTGGGATTTAAGGAATACCTTGTGGGAGAAGGAAATATTTGGGAGAACAAAGCCTGTTTGGAGTTTAATGGACAGAGCAGAGTGATCAGAGGTGCCTTAAGGAGAAACTACGTCGACATCTTCAACTCCAGGCACATAATGTAAGGACAAGGTCTAAACGATTACCTGAGACATGGGTCGGACCTAAAACAATTTGTTCACACCCTGACAGATTTGCAAAATCCAGAACAGCACGTCCATGTTGATCAGTAGGGGAAACTGAGTCAAGCCACTCCGAATGGTTTGCATTAAGATCACCCATAAAGATGAATGCAGCTTTACGATCAGACGATTGGATATTAGCCATAGCAGTCAACAAGCAATCATATATGTTGTTGTCATGGTTAGGATTCCGGTATAGTGAAAAAAATATATAAATTGTTAAATCTGCTAGAGAGTTTTAATAAAATAACCTCATGACATTTACATTCATGAGTGGACAAACGAGAGGCATTAAAACCTGAACGAATATATAGACACATTCCTTGGGCTCTAGGAATAGTATTGCGTCTAAGTAAAATAGGTTTCTTAACCCGGGAACGGCAGCAAAGCTCTTAAGAAGTTTTACTGGGCAACGGCGGCAAAGCTCTTAACCCTCGTCTAGCGGGGGGTTTTGGGCTATTTTGGGCATATTCAGGCCTTTCTGAATGATCAATCAAGTATCTGCATGAAAAGAAATGTATTCAGCAAAAAACTAGGCGCTACAAGCTTCAAAATGAGACCAGAACAAGCTACGTAGCACTCGTCGTTTTGATGCAGTGGTACCACCAACATGGGAGTTTAGCGTATAGCGGCATATTTTTTCCAGCTACACTCACTACTGGCTACACTGCCGGCCTCTCGAGAACAGAGGGAGCGTGAGTCAGTGGGCGGCGGTAAGCCCTGGGTGTCGGCCGTGTGGCCTGCTGCGCTCCCGGCCATTTGCACTCGATTTTAACCCTTTAACCCATCAGACCCGGCTATGTATTCCATACCGAAACCCGGGGGTTTTGGCCAATAAATGTCTACGCCTAGGCTACCGCATCTTTGTTATTTGGCTTGCTTCCGCATTTCCATGCATCCCCAAACGTAGATGTGTTTCGTACCTGTAGAATGGTGTTAAGTAGAGCTCTCTAAGTCAACTGGTTCAGTTGTGATGATGATTTCATTGGAGATAACTTTATGGCAAAAACAGACACTTTACACTACTGTTCGATACTTAACAATAACATTCAGGCACACACGAACAAGCGACGCACTCCTTCTTGTGGCCGGAGATGCGGGGCGTCGGTCCAGCCGGCTGTTGTTTACATGAGTCGGACGTACGCCTCGCACACCAAGCTTACAGGCTTTGAGCTCATGGGTGTTTAAGAGCCCTTCCAGGTAGCTCGGGTGTGTTTTTTATGGGTGTTTAAGAGCCCTTCCGGGTCTGAAGGGTTAAAAGCCTTAACCCTCTCCGACATAGGTCGAGTGGCAATTTCAGCACGTAATGTGGCTGAGAGAGAGAGACAAGTGGTGGCAGGAGACTAGCGAGCGTATGACTGCTCCAGACCACCGCGGCGAACCTACTGACACAAATCTCAGCTCCCTCCTCCCTCTCTCACTCGCTACATACTCAATTATGTACTGAAAGTACCGAATTACCTGCTTTTGGCACTCGCGTTGCACGGTTATTGCAAGAAAACTATCCATCATACAAGGATCGTTATGGTGTCATTCGAAAGCTCTGTTTATGCCCTTTCAGGGATAGGTACTTGTTTTACGTTCTGGGTCTTATTTAGGCATGAAAATGATCACGTAAACAGCCCTATTTTGGCTAAAAACACCCCGCTGTGCGGTACACATAAATAAACCGCATAGGCCGCTCGTAAGGTGTTAAGAGCCCTTCCGGGTCTGAAGGGTTAAAAGCCTTAACCCTCTCCGACATATGACGCGATTTTGAGCCTATTGGGGATACTTTAAAGCCTTTGTTACCATCAGGGGTATTAAGAAACCTTTAGTTTAGTTACTTCAACCTCTGCAGTTGATTTTGAGTTAGCTGTGGGCAGAAAACTAATTTTGGAGAGGTAATTATAAGAGTGAGAGAACTCTATTTCTTATTGCTAATCTGGCAACCTCTGCGTCATAAATGCGTGAAAGGGTTAATAATGCTCCTAACTTGCTGCTTTTTTTTTTTTTTTTTTTCCTATACCTCATATCACTCCTCCACATCCCCTCCTTCCCCCCTTTACCCTCCCCCCTTCAATTATCACCTTTTTTCCCTGTTATTGCCTAATTTGTTTGTATATTTTTGTGCTAACATTAGCAAACTGTTTGGAGGATGTGCTTATGTGCCTAGCGAGTGTGTTGGCAGAGCTAGATGGTGGGGTGAATGAGTCAGTCAAGATTGAGGCCTTGCAAGGGGAGGAGTTGCCTCACATTGCTCCACATTTCATGAATGGGCTGTTCCATGTTTATTCGTGATTTTGACCAGAAAAATTATATTTCCACTTGTTTTATTGTTGTTACAGGTTACTATCTTCATAGTGAAGGTAAAATAGGTGCATATGATTAAGTAATAACGATATTTATTGTAAAATGACGATTATACACAGTGTTTTGTGCCGGCCATGGTTGACTTGTGGAATAAGTTGCCAAATGAGCTAGTCAATTCAGCTAATATCTCCATTTTTAAGTCTAGAGTTAATGCTTTTTTGCAGCATTAATTCTAATTTTTAAACTTATTTTATTCTATTTTATTGTATTATATTTAAGCTTGATATCCTCCACTGCATAATATGTTATCTGTGTTTAATATGTGTATATGTACAGTACAGTATACAGTGTATGTTTTTATTTTTTCCTAAGTTGCCATAGTCTCTCTCCAGTGCCTCCGTGTGTTTTGTGTGGATTGATCTTGATGGTGTTTCTGCACCCTGGTTGGAGACTTCGGCATCTCATATAATAATAATAATAATAATATAGGCATGAATGGAGCCTAATATCGTCGCCCAGAACAGTGGTGTTCAATACACCCTGCTCGCCGTTTATAGGTTATAATTCGGAATAAGAAGTTCTGAAATATGTCTCATTTCTGAAACAAGAGTTTCTGAACAAAAAATGATGTCAAAATTGTTTGATGCAACAGAAAGATCATAAAGATTACCTTTCAGGCCCCGAATATTTGAGTAAAATAATCTACAACATTTATTTAAAGGGCCGGGATTTGGATGTATATCACCGGCCAGAATTAAAAGCAAACTAACTAAAATGTAATGAATAACCATAAACAAAGATAGAAAAGGACGGAAATAAACGGTCCACCTGATGGAGCCGCCACATCAGGTAAGGTTAGAATTGTCGACAGAAGGTCACCAGAAAACTATCGCTGACAATAGCAATGGCAGGATTATACTGCTGCCACCATTCACCCCATCACCTTGCCAATCACAACTTAGGGTTAGCAATACAGAAAGACCAACAGGCACCATTGGTTGAGAGGATTGGTAGTGATTCGGAATGCTGGGTGCTCAGCTGTGGCAAAACCACTAAACTCCATTCCAAAACCAAAAGAAATAAGAAACTAGTTAGAGGTAAGATAGAATAAGCTAGGGGGGTAGAGGACGCCCAGTTCCTCACTCTGATAGGCAGCCTGTGCTCTCATTAACAATACAGGAGTAATCAATAAAACATAAGACAACATTGTGTAAACTTATGATAAACAAAAACAATCCCACAAGGGCTGAACAAAAGAATTGATTATACTCGTGGCAACAAAAGAGACAGCTAGCCTCTCTACAAAGTGGTGCAATCATGACATCACCACCCTGATACAAGGGAGAGAGAGAGAAAACATGGCTCTCCCCCCAATATAACAAAGGCGTTAGTGAGTTATATTTTATAACTCACTAACAACTGACATAGGTTACAAAACTCAGTTGGGAGTGACACCCTCACACCCAGGGGGAGTCTGTTGGTGCATCTTGAAACAACAGACTGCCTATACTTGAATAACACTACAACACATACACAACTACAGTCTTTTGTTTAGTATTTTTATAGTTTTTATATTTTTGTATTTAAATATTTTCTTTTACACAGCAACACAGCAACTCCTACTTCACGACCCTACGCTGGGCTACACACGGCAACGAACAAGCACCAGACGTAAACATGCTAATCAAACCAAATTAGGAGGCTACACTAACACTGTCTGAACGGTGAGGGTTCTCCTTATAACATACCCTCCCGTGACAAACAATCAGCCATAACATTATCAGTGCCTTTAACATGCCACACATCCAGACTGTGTTCCAGCAGCAAAACATCACCAGACACTGATAAACAGCCTAGTCCACCACAAGACTGGCACTTCTCTTCGCTCTCTCAGGCAACGGGACCTGCCAATATCGTTTCACTAACTTCACCTTAGTGATAAACGTGGCATCCCCGATGCAGTCTATGGATTCGTCAATTCTGGGTAATGATATAGGCGTCTGTCTGGGATACTGCATTAACATCAACACAAAAACGGATCTTGCCACTCGGATTAGGTTGCAAAGTCACTGGCCAAGACCACTCACTACATCCCTTCTCCACCAGACCCTTCTCCAACATGTAGTCCAGCTCTGTTTTTAAGGCAAGCTGCTGAGCAGGATTTATACGGTAGGAAACTAACTTGAGTTTTACACTGTCTCTAGCCTCTATGTCGGGTGCCGCCCCGGACATCAGGCCTGGAGAATCACCAAACATGCGGAAGTACGGCCACAGCCTAGTAAACAACTCCTCTTGGCGCTTAGGAACAAGAGGTTGCATCTTATCTCGAAGAACAACATACTCATTGCCCTCCCATAACCCAGCCGGCCCAAAACCGCAGCCTCTAAACTATAGTCTCCCTCCTTCTCCTCCTCCGTCCCTAATACAGCCAGTTCATGAGAGGGACAATCTATACCACCTGTGCAGTTACTCCCATAATTCTCAAGTACTAAGGCTTCCCCGCCGATACCATACATGCGCACCCCTGCATTCCTTGCGGCTACACCTGCCTGCGCAGCATCACCTCCATCAGTGCCACGGCCAGATGCAGTCAGTCTATGGTAGGGCTGTAGCATTGTAATAGGGCAGCATTGGGAGGCTATGCGACGGTCGGGCGTATCTATTACATAGTCAACCTCACCAATCTGTTTAATGACCTGGTACTGACCACAAAACTTAGCAGCCATGGGTCGACCCTGAACTGACAACCGTGCCAAAGCCTCGTCGCCCACCTTGAACACCCTAGATTTAGCCTGTTTGTCACAATGGTCTCTCATCTTCGTGTTCATGCTGCTAACCGGAATAGCCTCCGGGGATCTAGTGGTAGTATCCATCAAAGTATGCAAGTATTTGTCTCCCGAACTGGTGGGTGATAAGGGACCAACCATGTCAACTATGACACGAGTCAATGGCGGTTCAACTGCAGGTGTAGGGATCAAAGGTGCCACGGGTATTCCTTGATGGGGTTCTCCAACTACCTTACCAATATGACACATCAAAAATGAAGCCACCGATGCATGCATATTAGGCCACCAAAAATGAAAACGTAGCCTATCAGTAGTCTCACATTTTTTTTTTTTTTTTTTTTTTTTTTTAAAGAGACAATGAACGGAGAAAGGAAAAACACAGATAAACAAAAAGGTCCATGTGCCTAAAGGCATCCTCCATTCATAAAATGTTTGTAACAACTGGATTTAAACATTAGTAGATTGTAAGTTTGTGGAAAGCAATTCGAGGGAAGTGAATTCGAAAGAGTAGTAGCTCTGGGGATAAATTAATTCTGATAAGCAGAAGTTCTGCATTGTGGAGGAGAAAGTGTAAATTCAGGGGCGCTCTCAGCTGCCCTAGTTCTACGGGGAAAGATGTGGAGAGGCGGCACAATTGAAGCAAGTTCCTCGGAACAATTGCTGTGAAAATATCTGTAGAATAATGCAAGGGATGCAACGTTTCTTCGTATGGATAATGTAGGAAGGTCCTGTGTGATTGCAGGGTTATTGATTAATCTAGTAGCTTCAATTTGAATTTTGTCCAACTGCCTCAATGCAACCACTCCACTTCCACCCCACAGAGGTGAACAGTAATCCATCTGAGAACGCACATGACTTTTATATATTACGGCCAACTGCTCGTCAGTGAAGAATTCTCAAACTCTGTACAGGAGTCCCAGTTTTTTAGAGGCATTCTTAGCAATGCCTCTAACATAATGTGTCCAGCTCAAGTTAGTAGTTAATGTTACACAGAGAATGTCAATACTAGGGGAAGTGGGAATATTTACATCATTAAAAAATATATGGGAGTCAGTGAGATTCTGTCGGTTAGAAAATTGAATGTACTTGGTTTTCTGTGCATTAAAGGAAACTAGATTATTTTGTCCCCATTCATTAATTCTAGAAAGGTCCTGGTTCAGAGAAATTGCAGTGTTTATTTTTGAATTTATAAGATCGGGTTGGGTGAAAGAATTGGTAAATGTGAAGGAACTGTGGAAACCCTAAATAACCCGCCAGTGGTACCTCATGCGTTAGCCTAACCAGCTCCTCCCTGAACTGGGCAGGCACCACTAACTGCTCCTCCACCAAGCCTGAGTTCGTATCCGGCGTCCACTGCCGATACAACAATGCCCCTTTCATAATAAACTTTGCTTGACCGTTCTTCCCACCAGTCGTACCAACCTTCTTAAACAGGAGTCCCAGACTCGGGTCCTCTTGCTGCAACTTGCTCAGTTTGTTTCTAGGTAGCTCCATCAAGGCAGTTACCTCTGACCTCTCAAAAATAGCAGAAGGTTGAGTCGGCGGCACTATGTCAGACTCCTCGTTCGGCACTAAGTCACCTCTACTAGTCTCGGTAGCCTCACTGAGGTCAGCCAAGCCCACAGCTGTCTCCGGACCAGTGTCATCTAGTAGTGCATCATGGGATGGCCCGCACTCATGGCTGTCAGCCCCCGCATCCACTAAATCATCCACCTGTTGTGCCAAATGTGTCCCTAATTGGGTCACTGCACCAACAGGGTAGACAGAGTCCATGTTATCTTCTTGCAAACAACCACCACCAGGTGGCACAAAAACAGCGTCAGCGACGACTATAGGAGGCAGGAAAACTACATCCCCTGCCAAGTTAGCCCCGAGCAAAAAGTCCACCCCCTTAACTGGCAGAGTGTCCACCATGGCCACCTTACCCTCGGCGCTCAAAAGTGGGCACTCTAGGGTCACCGGGGCTACATCACAGAATTGTTCACTGTTGATTCCCCTGCACATTACAAACTCTCCCGTGCTAATAGGTCCCCCTGTCAGGTTTCGACACATGGATTGTTGCGCACCAGTATCCCTAAACACCTTGACAGGGTAAGTCTGCTCCCCAACCCGTACTACTCCATCATGTATGAATGGCCGACACCAATCAGGGGAAGTCTGGTTATGCTCACGTGGTGATACCATCAGGGGTGGCAAAGTGCTTACAACCCTGCTTCGTGCTGGCCTACACTGCCCCCCAAACTCACCAGTATCTGGCTTGCCTTTCACAGGCACCTCCCCTAGTGTCGCCACCAACTGGACAGCCTTGGGTTCCTGGGTAGCCTTCCATTTAGCACATTGAGGTTTAATATGACCCTTTTGCTTGCAAAAATAACATCTCACTTCCGTAGAAGCTCGCTGGTTGTCAGCCTTGGTATAATGTGTCTTATTTGTGTTAACTTTGGGTGATGATGGGCGAGCTAATACTGTGGCTGCTTGGTGCACAGGTCGGTCTCTCCTGTCACCAATGCTCCCCATGCACGTGCTACGCTGGGCTAGTGCAAAGTCATCAGCCCAAACTGCTGCTTCCCTTATTGATTTAAACCACTTTTCTTTTAATTTTGCCCCAATGTCCTCTTCAACTATGCTGGTAAACTGCTCCATCAGCCAAACCTCACACGCTGCCTCAAAAGTATCAACTGACTCTGAATGCAGCCACTTAGCTAGAGTATCGCGCAGGTACCTGGCACATTCCACGTGCGAGTCCCCCTGCCGCTTCCGAGCCCCCCTGAAGGCCAACGTGTAAGCCTCGGGACGCAGCTCGTAGGCTTTCAACACAGCCTCTTTAAGTACATCATACTCTAGCTCCTGCACTTCTAGGCGATTGTATGCATCAAGAGTCTTGCCTTTCAAGACATTAGACACCAACACTGCCCAGCGTTGCCTCGGCCACTGATACTCGTGGGCCTTCTTCTCAAAACGTAAGAACCACTCTGTGACCTTAACCCACTGGATCCCAGCGTCGCACGTGATGCGTCGGCAGAGTTTGATCACCAGCTCCCAGCGACGCATCACGTGCGTCCGGCATATTAAAATCAGTTACGTGGCTCGTAAGGTAGGAAATGGCGGGAGAATAGGAGGGGGAGGTACCGTAGTGTGTGTGCGAGCTGAGCCGGTAGGTGTGAGCGGGCCAAGACAGCCGCGCGGCCGCTGGTGGTGGGCTTAGTGGGGATACTTTACACCCTTAGTTCACCGCCACTTTGAACCTTCATTACTCCGGTCGTATGGGAGCTAGAGGCTTGAGATTTATGTGAGACACTCCTTAGGATGTATGCCGTACAATGCCATAATCAGTTTTCACCCTAGTGCTCCCGGGCGGGTGGTCATGTGGGGGAGACGAACTTTCGACCCCCCCCCCCCCCGACCCCCAAATGACCGAGGTGAGTTTTTTTTATTTTTTTATTCATTTCTCACCATTCTCTTCCATTTTGGCTCAACACATTTTTTTGAGGCTCCCCCCCCCCCAAAAAAAAAATATCCGAGGTGGGTTTTTTTTTTTTTTTTTTTCATTTCTCACCCTTGTCTTCCATTTTAGCAAACAAAAACAAAAAGTGAAAATGGCTTGGGACTGGGGTGAACAAAATATTATAACTAGCCGGGGCTCAGCGGGTTAAGTTCATCGAAGGCCAGCACAAGTTTCAACCGTCGAGACAACAGCACCTCTTCTGCCTCCTCCTTAGATGTAGCCTATGCCCAGCATTATTCCCTTGTCGTCTTTTCCCACTAGTTTCCAACTTCGTCTTCTCCAATTCTGCCTGTATTCTCTTCTCCTCTATCTCCAACTTCCTCAACTCAATTCTCTCTTCTCTCCCTTCTCTCTCTCTCTCTCTCCATCTCTAATCTCTTCAGCTGAAGCTCAACCTCTGGACTCCTTCACGACCCTATCAGGGTTATAGGAAGAAACTGGGCGAAAGGGGGAACATTTTGCTGAGCACCCACCGTATGAGTGGCAGTGAAATGCTGGGGTGTGGCCCACGACACATGGGGGGAAGAAGGAGGATAATGGGGATTGCTAGCATAACTTGAAACAAATGTACTGGCCATAGGGGCATAAACATAGCCCTGTGAAAATGAAAGGGCCGTACTGATAGGGTTAAATGCTGACGGTGGAGGCATGGTGGAAGAATGCCGTGGTAATAGTAGGAGACTGCCTAAATATAGTATCACCCTGCTCTGGAGTTGTTGCTCCACTCCGGGCCTCAGAAGAATGATAGCTAGCCTTACTGATAGGACGCTGTGGCACATGATGGACGGTGCCATCATCCACAATGCTAGTACTAGCTTCCTGAAGACCATTAACCCTAGTCTAGCGGGTCCTCTGTGGCCGTTTTGGGCCTTTTCAGGCCATTCTGACTGCTATATCAACCATCAGTATGAAAGGAACTGTATTGCGCCAAAAACTAGGTGGAAATCGCTACACAATGACGCCACATACAGCTACGTAGCACTCGTGGAGCACTGACAGTGTTACCTCGAAGATGGAAGTTTAGCTGATTTTGCTACCTTGCTCACTTTTAGCGAACTATTGGTTACACTGTCATCCTCCCGTGCGGTGGGGGAACTGGAGTTAGTGTGGGCCGGGAGGCCACAGATGTCGGACGTATGGATCATTACTATCCCACCCATTTTCACTCGATTTCCACCCTTTTTTCACCCGTTTTTTGCCAGTTTTTTCAACTCGACTTATGTGGTGAGCCTCTTTTTAAGGGTTAAGCTGTGTAACTAACTTACACACCTTTTGAACTAACTCTGCCTTAGACATACCACTGCACCTCCAAACATACACCTCCAACACACGTCTTAATTCATCACTACTCCTGCTAGCAACCTCTTCCTGACTAGGTTGGATTGTAATAAACTGCCAAACGTCCTCCTTCCCCACAATATGAACAGGAATGTAATCAACATGCGACATCTTAGCAATAGTTATGGACATGGGTTAATAAAATAAGAGTACAGGTTATTCTAGACTGCACATAAATGCCAAAACAAAACACTGCTAGACTCCCAGACATTTCTATATCATGCCCAATCGCTTACGAATTGAGAACAATATAGAGCAAAACCATGGGAAAGTCCAATGCAATAATCTCTGTGCCAAGCCTATTATCCCTATCCTATGTCCTAATAATACACCGAGTGGCTCTCTTCAGCACAGCACGGCGGTGGTGATGTAAGGGATAAATAACTTAAATAACTTATCTCTTACAACATCATCAGGGGCTAGCTCAATACACCCGAGTGCAATGGTGACAACCTCACCTATTAACAGGCTCCACCTCTAGTCCCAAACTACATCGCATGTATTGCTGCCAAAAACTAAACAAGGCACCAGGGTTGATATCCTGGTAGGTCAGAGATTAGCTGCCACCCCTAAAGGGTTAAATAAGGCCCGAGTTGAAGGATGCTGTGTGGTGGAAGGAAACACAAAGTAGCCTATTATGGCAGTATACAGACCTCCTCACCACCCAACAATCTCGGTCTTCAAGGGCTCAACAAATGCTGGATAAACAGGCCAATCCCCAAACCACCAGAGATATCAACCAGGAATAATATGCACATATAATAAATAACAATGCAGTAGAATAACGGAAAAGAAATGGAAGGAAACAGGTATGAAGCTTATATTTAAGAGTGCCAGAGAAAAGGATGCAGTAATTATAATCTAAGACAAACAAACAAAAAATCTTAATAGCAAACTATTAATGTAACAACGAAATAAATATGCTCAAAATGACTCCAGCCTTGCTATGCTTCGATCCACTAAGGAACAAAATAATTATATACAGTAATAAGGGGGAAGAATGAAGCAAGCCAACAACACCAAACAGTGGCTGTTGTCAGTACGGGGTCTGGGACTGAAGTGATGAACTTGTGCGGCCAAGAGAGTCTCGGAGCTCACGCGGGGAAGGGAAGGGGCGCCAGGCACTGCCAGACTCTACAATTAACCCTTATTTAGCGGGCTAGGTGGTCTATTTGACCGTAGCGTCCAGCGTTTTCTTTTTTACCCTAAATAGGGTTGTTTACGTGATTATTGTCATGCCTAAATAAGACCCAGATCGTAAAACAAGTATATATCCCTAAAAGGGCGTAAGCAGAGCTTTCCAATGACACCCGAACTATCCTTGTACGACCACTGGTTCTCTTGCAACGATCGTGCAACACGAGTGCAAAAACCCTGTAATTAGGTAATTTCCCTACATAATTCTCTGTGTAGCGAGTGTGAGGGGAGAGGGAAGGGTGGGATTCATATCAGTAGGTCCACCGCGGTGGTGTGGAGCGGTTATAAGGTTACTACGCTCGTCCCACCGCTCAGCTCTCTCTCTCAGCAACATTACGTGCTGAAAATGGCGCACGACATAGGCTGTGAACCGCCACTTAGTCCAAATTTACTTCACACGACATAAGTTGCGCGCCGTCAATTAAGGGTTAACTAGGCAGCCTGCGCTCTCATTAACAATACAGGAGTAATTAATAAAACATAAGACAACATTGTGTAAACTTATGATAAACGAAAACAATCCCACAAGGGCTGAACAAAAGAATTAATTATACTCGTGGCAACAAAAGAGACAGCTAGCCTTTCTACAAGGTATTGCATCAGATGGTGCAATCATGACGTCACCACCCTGATACAAGGGAGAGAGAGAGATAACATGGCTCTCCCCCCAATATAAGAACATAAGAACATAAGAACATAAGAAAATGGGAGTCTGCAGAAAGCCGATTGGCTTAAGCAAGGCAGATCCCTGTCCCACACAACCCCAATTACAAAGCCCAATTATAGGCTCAACACTCTAATACCCTGAGGATCATCTTACCAAAACGGTTAGAGATTAACGCAGGATTACGGGGGTCTGCAGAGCGCTGATTGGCCCAACCCGGCTGATCCCCCTTCACACCCAACCCTTCTCGTCCATATGCTTATCCAATTTTATCTTAAAGCTCCCTACCATTTTTGATCCCACTATAGCACTTGGTAGTCCATTCCACCCATCTACAACTCTGTTACCAAACCAAAATTTGCCTATATCTTTTCTGAAACAAAATTTATCTAATTTGAAACCATTGGTACAAGTTCTTTCGCTATCACTGAGCTTTAGTACATTTGTCATGTCCCCTTTGTTAATCCCACTAACCCACTTGAACACCTCTATCATATCCCCTCTAACTCTGCGTCTCTCTAATGAATGTAAAGCTAATTTCTTCAACCTTTCTTCATATGGAAGATTTCTAATATTATGGATTATTTTTGTCATTCTACGCTGTACTCTCTCCAATGAATCTATGTCCATTCTGTAATAAGGACACCAAAATTGGACAGCATAATCCATATGGGGTCTCACTAATGACAAGTATAGTTTTAAGATAACATCAGCAGTTCTGTTACTCACACTCCTAGATATGAACCCGAGAATCCTGTTTGCCTTGTTACGAACGCTTATAAAAAAAATTTTTTTTTAAAAAGACCTCCGTCTACGTATTGTGAAAAACCTGTTATCCTCCGGCAAATTGTGGGGTTGAGTGAGTGAAGGGGGGGACAGTGAATGAAGGAGGATACATGTTTTTCATAATACGTGTTGCTAGCCCCAAACGCGCGAGCAACTGTGGCTTTCAACCATCCGACACATCCCCCTTTTATTTATGTGCATCACACATGTTACATACAAATAAAGTTTATGTTTTGATTTACCCTACTGTGGAAAGACTACGGATACACCACTCCTGCCCGGGCCTCACACAGTGGCATGACCCAGTCCAGTCGAACTGAGCTCATGACGCTGGTGGCATTGCCCCGGAGGATAGCCATCCCTAGTCTTTGCTTGAGCCAGAGGGTTTCCCGGGGTTCTCCTGAAACTTCTCTGATTTTACGGCCTATTTCATTCACCATCTTAAGGGTGGTAGGGCCGAAGACTCCTGAAGTTTTGAATGCCAGTGGCTCGAACTGATGATTTCTGGCGATGGCTTGACATTTTTCTCGCTTTTTATTTTCTGCTATCCGGGCGGCTTCACCTGCTTCGTCGGCGTTTCTGGCGATGTTGGTTGTGGAGAAAGTGTCGACATATGTGGCATCCCACACGAGGCACCGGCCATTCTTGTAAGGGAAAGTGGTCATCCCATCTGGCCGTTTGCCGTCTTCTCTGTGAAGTCCATGGGGTTCGAGGATTGATGCACGGTTAGCACTCTGCAGGGCCCGTTTTATGACATCGTTTAGTGCAGAGTGTCTTGGCAGGCGGCCTGCGTTATAATTACATGACAAGGCATGGTGACCTTGAGCATCCATCCCCCTACCACACTTGCAAGTGTGTGGGTGACAAACTGCCGCACCCACTCTGAGCGCGATGGCAACCCGGAGCGCTTCAGCATCCAAGTGAGTTCCAAGAGGAACTTCAAAGGGCTTCAAATCATTGCTAACAAACACACCTAGATCTTTCTCGCAGTCTGAGTTTTCTAATTCCATATTAGCTAGTTTATATTTAAAATTTGTATGCATCTTCCCTATCTTTAATACCTTGCATTTGTCAATGTTAAACTTCATCTGCCATTTTACTGACCATTCATGTAAGGTATCTAGATCCCTTTGCAGACACTCTATATCTCTAAGTGAATCAATTGATCTCCCCATTTTAGTATCGTCTGCGAATTTACTTATCCTATTAGTTATACCTAAATCAAGGTCATTTATGTATATAAGAAACAACAGGGGACCTAATATAATTCCGATCCCTGGGGGACACCACTTTTGACTGCTCCCCACTCTGACTTGGTACCATTTATGCTGACTCTCTGTTTCCTACCAATTAGCCATGACCTAATCCATCCCAACAACGACTTTCCTATTCCATGTGCCTCAACCTTTCTCATCAATCTCTCATGAGGGACTCTGTCGAAAGCTTTACTGAAATCTAAATATATAATATCATTATGACTTGTCACTATCTACTGCTTCATATACCTCTGAGAAAAAGCTAATCAAATTAGTAAGGCAAGAACGTCCCTGAGTGAATCCATGCTGAGAAGAATTTATTAAGTTAAATTTTTCTAAGTGGCTTCTAATTTTCCTAACAATAATAGACTCTAGCAACATTCCTATGATTGATGTGAGACTAATGGGACGGTAATTGGATGCTATCGATGTATCACCTTTTTTGATGATCGGAACTACATTTGCAAGCTTCCAAGCTTCTGGAACTATACCTGTTTCTAATGAATTGTTAACATTTGTTTTTAATGGGTAACTTAACTCATCTCTGCATTCTTTTAATACTCTAGCATATACATCATCGGGACCAGGCGATTTCTGAGGTTTCAGTCTGTCAATTTCCTTAAGCACATCATTTCTACTTATAGTAACCGTACTTAACCTATTTTCTATACTATCGCTATATACCTTACGGACTTCTGGAATCTGTGCCAAATTTTCATTTGTGAAAACGGATGGAAACTGACTATTTAATGTACTGCACATTTCTAAATCATTTTCTGTCATTTCTCCTATCGAAGTTTTAAGGGGGCCTATTTTATCTCTAACTTTAGATTTATATAGCTGGTAAAAAGCCTTAGGGTTATTTTTTGAGTCATTGGCTATCCTGATTTCATAATTTCTTTTGTCTGTCCTTATACATTTTTTAACCTCTCTTGATAGATTCTGATAGTAAGCAAGTAGGTGAATTTCGCCTTTCTTAATTTTTCTATATATTCCTCTCTTTTTTCCTAGAAGGTCTAATAGTCTATTATTCATCCATTTGGGTTGGTTCTGTGTTGATCTAAATTTTCTTTTGGGGATTTATTTATTTTGTGCATTGTTGAGTGAAGAAATAACATTATTATATGTAGCTGTCAAATTATCCTGAGTTAAGACAGGTATCTGAGAGAGAGTATGTTCATTAGTGCACCTGGGTCCACTTAATAGTTTAACCATAGGATCGACTCTTAAGGCTCTTCTTAATCCACCATAATTGGCTTTTCTGAAATCTGGGATAAGTGTCGTATTCTCTTTAGCCTTTCCTGTCCATTGTATGTTAAAATAAATTGATTTATGATCACGATTTCCTAGTTGGTCTCCTATCTCTACATTATTTATCATTTGTTCATTATTACTAAGAACTAAATCGAGGATATTATTACCTCTAGTAGGCGAGTCTATGAATTGAAATAAAAAACTATCCTGTACCGCCTCAATAAACTCTTTTGAATCTGAGTCGCCGATTTGATGCTGCCAATCAATATTCGGAAAATGAAAATCCCCCATAATACACACATTGCTAAACCTTGATGCTATTTTCACTTCCTGCATCAAGTCTTTCCTTCCCATTTTCCACTCTGATGGCACAACCATCACTTCTTCCTCTGACAAAGCTAAACTCTTCGCTCAAACTTTTGCTAGAAACTCCACCTTGGATGATTCCGGTGCTATTCCTCCCTCTCCACCCTCCTCTCTCTTACTTATGCCTAATATCCTAATATCTTCTAAAGATGTACTTTCTACCCTCGCTGGGCTTAATACTAATAAGGCGTACGGTCTGGACGGTGTTCCTCCTGTTGTTCTCAAAAACTGTGCTTCCGTGCTGACTCCCTGCCTAGGCAAACTCTTTCGTCTCTGTCTATCCTCTAACGTCTTCCCTTCATGCTGGAAATTTGCTCACATTCAACCTATCCCAAAGAAGGGTGACCGCTCTCAACCCTCCAACTATGGTCCAATTACTCTCATCTCTTGTCTTTCTAAAGTTTTTGAAACTATTCTTGCTTCCAAATTTCTTAAGCATTTCTCTTCTCATAATCTGCTCTCAGATCGCCAGTATGGCTTCCTTAAGGGTCTCTCTACTGGTGATCTTCTTTCATATCTTACTAACTCTTGGTCATCCTCCTTTCGGGAATTCGGTGAGACTTTTTCTATTGCACTAGACATATCGAAAGCCTTCGATAGATTCTGGCACAAATCTTTAATTTCTAAACTACCCTCCGTCGGTTACTGTCCCTCCATCTGTGCCTTTGTCTCTAATTTCCTTTCTGGCCATTCCATAGCCGCGGTTGTGGACGGCCATTGTTCACTTCCTCACCCTAAAACTCCGGTGTTCCTCAGGGCTCTGTCCTATCTCCTATTATCTTTCTAATTTTTATAAATGATCTCCTCAACTGTTCCTCAATTCCCATCCATTCATACGCAGACGACTCAACCTTACACTACTCCATTAGTTTTTCAGAACGCCCCAGCCAGCAATCCCTCAATGACAAACGTAATGAAGCCATAGAACTATTAAATTCTGATCTAAATACTATCTCTAATTGGGGCAGAGAAAACCTTGTTACCTTTAATGCTTCCAAAACCCAATTTCTCCATCTATCTACCCGTAAGGAACTCCCAGTGGACTATCCCTTATTCTTCAACAATACAAAAATCAATCCTTCATCTTCTCTCAATATTCTTGGTGTCTCTTTTTCTTCTGCTCTCAGTTGGAAGGACCATATTACCAGTCTTTGCTAAGGCAGCCTCCCAGAAGCTGGGTGTGCTCAACCGCCTTAGGGGGTTCTTTCCCCTGCACAGCTTCTTGCTCTGTACAGGGGCATAGTGCATCCTTGTATCGAGTATTGTTCACATGTGTGGGGAGGTTCCTCTCACACCGCTCTCCTAGACAAAGTTGAAAGGAAGGCCTTTCCTATCATTAACTCCCATCCACTCACCACCTCTTTGCAATCTCTCTCTCTCCGCCGCAATGTTGCATCTCTCTCGCTATTCTATCGCTACTATAATGATCAGTGTTCCTCAGAGCTTTCCCAGTGTATACCACCTCCTTTACGTAGGGCACGTGGTACCCATCTTGCAACTCAATCCCACCCCTACTCTGTGCAACTCTCCAACCCAAGAGTGAAACGTTACTCTCAAACTTTCTTCTACTCAACAGCTGAGCTCTGGAACTCTCTCCCAGAATCAGTCTTTCCCTCTTCCTATGACTTAAATTGCTTCAAACTCCGTTTTTGGCTCGAACGTCTCTTGATTTTGGCCCTGTCACTCTTTCAACTATGGGGGAGGCACTCGCTATAGGCAGTTCTGCCTTTTGCCTCCCTCAATCACATAGAAAAAACAAATAAAAAAGTGGCATTCTGAGAGTGAGGGTCCGAGTCTAGGTGGTGAGACGGTGAGGCAATGAGGCGGAGCAGCTTCAGAGATGGAGCTGCTTCGAGCCGTGAGTTGAAGTATAATGCTTCACGTGTCTCACTCCCTAGACTGGAACAAGGCCTCACAGGCTTCACCGTGTTGAGCGGTTGGATGTGCAGGCTCTCAGCCTATGCCCGAGAGGGAGTAGATGGAATATACAGTAGACAAAAAAATAAAAAAAATAAATAAAATGCCACACACATAATTTTACTCTACAAACATCTATACTATTTTCCATATTTTTGTTATGAGACTGTAGAAACCTAAATTGCTGTATATTATAGTGTGTGTGTTTTCTGAAGGTTGACATCCTGAAGCAATTACTTGCAATCGTTGCAATTGATAAAGGTGAGGTTGAAGGGTGGAGTACCCTCCAGAAAACAAACATTATTTAGGCAATGTACACATAATAGATAAACTGGAGGGAAAGTTTGTGACAACAGTCAAGTTAGACTTTGTATGAAGGTGCAAGGATAGCACTGCATGTGGATGGCGATCTAAGTAAGGTCTTTAATCTGAATGCTGAATAGTGAATTGCATCATAGTTATTGTTATGCCGAGACTCAAACAGGAGGACAGCCAAGAAGTCTCCATCAGCACTGCACTAGCTCCAACACCAGGAACACCATTTTCCACAATATGTGTAGCTGTAATTCAGAAGACTAACCAAGTGCCCCCTCCAGCCCAGTTTTCTTTGTCCCTTTCCACCCCCATTCTCACTCCCTACCACAAGTACAACCAATCATGTTGGACCCGAAGGTGTCAGAGCTCTGCCCACCCAATTAGATTCTCAAATGTATTTACATTACAACATCCATTTATAACATCACTTCATATTCATACTCTGTCTTTATTCACACATATAATACCACACATACTTCTCCCGGGTTCTATTTTATCTTTGTATTTCAATATTGTAGTTCACCTCTTGACATAGACTCACTTCTATCTTTATATATATATAATATATATATATATATTTAGAGTGCTTACCAGTTAATCAACCAATGTAAACTTGCACTCACAACACCTATGCACTCCACTCATGTTAATATATTTTTGCTATGTGAATGAAGGAGACAAAAGGCAAAGCTGCCTGTAACAAGTATCTCCCCCTAAGTTGAAAGAGTGACAGAGAGCCAAAATGAACAAACAGAGCTTGAAGCAGTTTAAGTGATAGGATGAGGGAAAGATAGTTGAGGAAAAGAGTTCCAAAGCTTGGTTGATGAGTAGAAGAAAAATTGAGAACATTGTTAAATCTTGGGTTTGAGAATTGGACAGAATTGGAAAGGGAGTATGTTGAAAGACGGGTGCCCACAACTCTCCGTAAGGGAGGGGGTATAGCCTACACCGAGACAAATGAAGAAATATTTATTATTGTAATAGCAGGAGAAGAGTACAAGAAAGTACGAAGGAAAACTAGCAACAACATATATATGGATCCTTTCAAGGCTGTTTGTAACTAAACTAACTAACCTATGTTAGAACAAGATAACGGTAACTAATTAAAAGTGCTGCTATTAATTTGTAAAAGCAGTTAATCGTGGATTAATGAGTCCAGAACTGTCTGGAAGCAGAGAGATTTGTGGTGAATATGATTGAGCAAAGGTTTTGTTCTTGTATACGGTGCTAATAAGTCGTGATATTAGTATTTAATAATTGTATAACAAGAAATAATTCAAAATACTTGAATGGTTTACTTTGTGTGTTCATTGATGGGAGAGACTCATGGTGGAATTGACACAGACGGTCCTCGTTGTCTCAAGCTTGTTACGTAGCCCAGACTGAGCCATTACAACGATGAAAATTAAATACAACTTCACGTGGGTTAGTTAGGCAGCTATATTAAGGTATGATACAGTACTAAACCATCAGTATATCGGTATGAACCATTCAGGGGTCAATGGTAAATGTATCGGTATGAATCACTGGAATCACATGTAAGGTTTTTGACGAACAATCACCCCCCCCCCCATGCTGTCTCCCTCTCTATCTCTCACTCTTTCTTTCTTTAAAATTTAGTAAAGCTAATACTTGACTCTGCCTATGATACGTTGCATTTCTTCAATAGGTGTTCGGAATACATGCAATTGAAGAGGTCCCGAAGTAGCCCTTAACACCTTACGAGCGGCCTATGCGGTTTATTTATGTGTACCGCACAGCGGGGTGTTTTTAGCCAAAATAGGGCTGTTTACGTGATCATTTTCATGCCTAAATAAGACCCAGAACGTAAAACAAGTACCTATCCCTGAAAGGGCATAAACAGAGCTTTCGAATGACACCATAACGATCCTTGTATGATGGATAGTTTTCTTGCAATAACCGTGCAACGCGAGTGCAAAAAGCAGGTAATTCGGTACTTTCAGTACATAATTGAGTATGTAGCGAGTGAGAGAGGGAGGAGGGAGCTGAGATTTGTGTCAGTAGGTTCGCCGCGGTGGTCTGGAGCAGTCATACGCTCGCTAGTCTCCTGCCACCACTTGTCTCTCTCTCTCAGCCACATTACGTGCTGAAATTGCCACTCGACCTATGTCGAGCGCCGCCACATAGTCCAGATTTATTTAACTCGACTTATGTTGCTCGCCGCTAAATAAGGGTTAAATAAGGGAAGGCTGAACCTTCAAGTCCAAATTTAACGTTTTTTTTCTTTCTAAAATGCTTCTTTCAACATAAGAGAATAGCATAGGAGGGCAAAAAAAAACATATCGCATCCATAACCCCCCCCCCCCACCACCAAACCGATTTCCAGAGATCATATATTGCCAATTCCAAAGTGAAACTACTATTTTGTGTATTGTTCTGCTCTGTTCCCCTTCTACACACTACAGTATATGTAGGACTATATGGCACCTGTCTAGCGTTCTCAAAATGGCCGCCCCTCTGATATTTTCCAAGATTCGACCTTTTTCATGTCGAATATTGCGCCACAAAAACAAAATATATATATATTATTATTTTTTTCAGCACCTTCTATTATTCAATATGGGAAAGCGAGAACGCTACATTGTAGGGGATGCTTGTAAGATACGCCATAAAAGTATTGCGGGAAATTTGTACAATTTCAAATGAGTAGAATGATTTTTCATATAATGTGATGAAATTTGCGTGCGCGCACGCACATAGAGAGATGAATTTTTCAGCGAATCTTAGTATTTCCACTGGTATTAAGATGGTATAATGCCAGAAACAAAATATCTTATACAGGGTGAATTGGGGGTGTAAGGTTCAGCCTCCCCTTACTGGGTGAGAGCGAGAGAAGGGAGGGTGGGTTTAGTTCTGGGGTCGGAGAGAAAATGGGAGGGTTTCGATGGGGGTATAGGAACAACAAGGAGAGGAGGTGGAGGGGATACCTCTCCATCGTGCAGTGCTACTAACACCCGAGTCCAGGAAACTGAAACGAATTAATCCTGACGACTGTACGTACCTTCATTCTCTGTCTGACCTCTCCTGAAGATGTAATACACGAAAGCGCTTGGGACTCCGTGTTTTTCTTCCTTCCTTGTGGATTTTCCTGCATCTGTTGGTTCACGTGTTGCTGTGACTTTATTGCATATATATACAGTATATATATATATATATATATATATATATATATATATATATATATATATATATATTATTTATTTGTATTTATTTTCCTAATGCTATGTAGACATGACTTGTAGTTTAATTTTCGTGCACAAAGAGGTATCTTTTACTAGCAATTTTGATTGTCAATATCAATCACGGTTTTCTCTCATCTTTTCCATTAATACTGTTAAAATTAATCTTTACCCTACAGTAATGTTCATAGAATGAATAATTTTTAGGTTCTATCACGATTCCTTTGCATTCCTTAAAATGTTTTAATAGCTTGTGACTTGCAATACGTATTTCACGTTGTAAAATGATAGAATTTACATAATTCATTGTTATTCACATCGTGAACAACTTCATTAATTTTAGCATTCTTATTGTTATCATTAATTTATCTGGATTTCATCGTGATAATCAAGTTGCGTTTTATAGTTAAACACATTATATTCAATGTGGAATTTAATACACCATTAACATTGCATATTATTTTTTAACCTTTTACTATTTTACAAAGACGCTATATTTTACAAAAGTAATTATGCATCTGAAGCAAATCAAAAGGATGCAAGGCAGTGAGCTAAAGTAAAATTACATGATAAATTGAAGCGTATCTTTAAACAAATACAAATACAAAATAAAAATATATATAGGGTGGTATTGCCCTAATTGCAATTGTTAGTTCAACCGTGAGATTAAACACATTTCTCTCACAACCTGGAATATTTTCAGTTATTACCGCGTTACTTGAATTTATAGAGCAATTTTCGTAGTCACGGCATTAGTTACACAGCAGAGCATGTAATACTAAAATAATAATTATAGTAATTATGGTCTGAATTTGAATTAGTAAGTGAAAATATATTTTTCTTATGAGAGCAACACTGAAATTTGTTGATTACAAGGTTACATTAGCATCACAAGACACAATAGAGACAATATGTCTTAGACTCACTGTACACATATACTTATTTTTGTACTAAAGCTTAACCCTTAACTGGCGGCGCGCAACTTATGTCGAGTGAAATAAATATGGACTATGTGGCGGTGCACAACTTATGTCGACCGCCATTTTCAGCACGTAATGTTGCTGAGAGAGAGAGCTGAGCGGTGGGACGAGCATAGCAACTCTATGACCGCTCCCCACCACCGCGGTGGACCTATTGAACTGAATCCCACCCTTCCCTCCCCTCTCACACTCGCTACACAGGGAATTATGTATGGAAATTACCTAATTATAGGGTTTTTGCACTCGTGTTGCACGATCGTTGCAAGAGAACCAGTGGTCGTACAAGGATGGTTCGGGTGTCATTGTAAAGCTCTGTTTACGCCCTTTCAGGGTTATATACTTGTTTTACGCTCTGGATCTTATTTAGGCATGAAAATTAAACAACCCTATTTAGGGTTAAAAAAAAAACGCTGGGCGTAGCTACGGTCAAATAGACCACTTAGCCCGCTAAATAAGGGTTAAGGGATGAATCGTTAGTGCAGTAATATTGCAGCATAGTCTAGTGTCATAGAAATCGCCATTCCCTTACTTTGTATCAATTTACACACACACACACACACACACACAAACGGCCACACACACAAACTAAAAAAAATTCAATGTGTGTTTGATTATTTTGTTTTAAGGACCACTCCCCACACCACTGTTAACCATTATTTTGCTATACATTACAATATGTTAATAGATGAGGATTTGCTGCCAAGATCATTTGAATCGAACATAGTTGCATACATCCACCCAATCGTTCAACAACAAAATGTCAACCCCTATTAATTAAGTAGAAAGGTTGCTGTTTTATTTGGGCCTATTATGATAATTTTGTTTCTGAGGCTTATGTGTAAGCAGTATGATGCTTACCATTACGAGTATCGAGTATCGAGGAAATCTTCACATGAAAGGCAGTTATGGGTACATCACACAGTCAAGAGTGCGAGCTAGAGTTACTAGGAGTAGGGGACAATTCGGACTCGCGGGCCTATTCGCGGTAAAAATCGACGACTCCTAGTGACTCTAGCGACTCCTAGCGACTTCTGTTAAGGGTACATCACACAGTCAGGAGTGCGAGCTAGTGGGAGTCTAACAGGAGTCGCTAGAATCACTAGGAGTCATCGATTTTCACCACTAGCGAGGGGGAGTCTAACAGAAGTCGCTAGAGTCACTAGGAGTCATCGATTTTCAACGCGAATAGGCCCGCGAGTCCGAATTGTCCCCTACTCCTAGTGACTCTAGCTCGCACTCCTGACTGTGTGATGTACCCTTAAGACTCCCACTTGCTCGCGGTGAAAATTGATGACTCCTAGTGATTCTAGCGACTCCTAGTGACTCCTGTTAGACTCCCACTAGCTCGCACTCCTGACTGTGTGATGTACCCATTAATTAGTTATCTAAATTTGACAAAATTCATTGATTCTATTCGTGTAGTAAATTAACCTTCTCACGTTGAGCTAAGTATCTTGGAAACATATTACCACTACCGTTCACTCTCAAGTACCATTTTTGCTAATGCGAGACGATACATATGATATCGCTCTGTTTTAACCCACAGAATTTCTCTACATGCAATGTATTATACATCCAAAGGTAGAGCAAGACCCATATTATCATAAAACCGGAAAAAAACTATCCCATAAGATCAAATTATCACATTGGAAATCGATATATAAGAAATATTTAATAGTTTTTTTTTCCCAAGTTTACACCATCATAATTTCATTAAGAGCACAACAATATTATTTGTTGTATGGGAAATTAGAAGCATTTTTCATGCTCATTCAAAATGTGTCATCAAAATGTATTTATCACCAATAGTTGTTGTTCATAAATAAAATAAAGATTGGTATTTGGTGAAATAATATTATTCATGCACAACCAAAATATTCAATCTTCAGCGATGTTCAGCAACAACAATTATGCTTAGTACAATCTAGTATACCTCAAAAGAAAGGGGAAAAATTTATCTACAATATTGTCATAGCAAAACTCACAAAATATTACATTTTGATTGATAGAAGTGATGTGGACCTACAATATATTATGTTTTTCCAACATCCTTTCACTTTGCACCATCATTAATAAATATAGTCAGCATGAACAATATATATATATATATTTATAGTATGACAATATTTGTCACGCACTTTCCAAAAATGCAATCAGAATTGGTCTATCATCAATAGATTTTTTTTATAGGAGCATAATAGCATGACAAACAAAATCATTAACCCGAGGAATGCGACATTTATGTTTTTAACCCCATCTGTATGGTGCCCGTCATATGACCGGCGCCATTTTGAAGCTATTATGATCCTGAGAGAGAGGCCAGCTGTTGGAAGGAGCTCATGAGGGCTCCAACCGCTCACCACAGGCCGCGGGGACTCACTGAGGTCTGTCAGACACCTCACACATTCATGTACGTCACACAGCACAAAATTGCTAATTTTTGCACTTTTGGCCTTCGTTTGCAAGATCATTGCAAGATAATCAGATGCCGTACAGGGATGATTCTGGTGTCATTAGAAAGCTCTATTATTGTACTTTCACGGATATATAATTGTATTACACTCTGGCTCTTGCTTAGGCATGAAAAAGAGCATGTGATGAAGGAAATATTTGACAATTATGCCCGCAGTGTGGGTGTTAAGAAGGTTGCGTAGGCTAATAAATTACCTTAGATTCTGAAAAAAATTGTTATATTTACCATATAAAGCATTATGTCTGATCCATCTGCATGCTTTATATTTGATTTGCATGATGAATATGTCAACAGTGAAGTCCAGAAAATAGGTGTAAACAGCAAATATCCAGTTAAATATTGTATATTTGTGATGGGGGAGGGTTAAGGCATGTGACAGACTGGGCGACATAGACTCTCCCTCTCCAAGGTCTCGCGAGGCAATGGTGATATCCGCGCATGTTAGAGGGTAGGAGGAGGTGGAGAGCAGGTGGAGGGAGGGAAGAAAAGTGCTGACTGGACCGTAGAAAGAAATAGAGGGAAATAATGACAGAACATTTAGGATAATTGAGGAGGAGTGAAGTGGAGTGAGAAAGGAGGGGAGGAGAGGGGGTAAGACATGTCACACATGTTAGATAACGGCAGAATTAGGATGTAAACAGGGATACAACCTAATCACATATTGCTTCAATTTCACCGGTACTTGGGCGATATTTTTATTTATTTATTTATTTATATGGGCTGTCTTCCAGAAGCCCTATTGCATTCGCCTAGCATATACTTCCAGAAAGTCTATCACGCTTATTTGGTTAAATTCATACAACAAATTAACTGTCCACTATCTTTTCAAAATTCCACAAATGAATCAAAACGTCCATAATCTTATATCCCAGGGAAATTAAAGTTTGTTGACACAGTAATTAGTAAGTTTTTAGTGTATCACATGAGTGCTTCTACTTATAGTTTCAGTGATTATCATATTCCTGGTAAGCTTACGTGTTGTCTAATATTGTTCTTGATATATATACAGTATATTTATTTATTTCATATGTATTGTGTTTATTACATCTCAAGATTATACTATTTATTATGAAATCTTTATATCCAACTATCATATAATTTTAAGAAGTTTTAGTTACAGTGTCCATATATTTAGGTGGGAGACTGTACAATCTCGAGGTTATCCATTGTAACTCCCTGTCAGAATGTCATGAGTCAATCTCTGTTTGCAGCCTATAGAGCTTATACTCAACATTCCCCTGTACCATCCCCAACGCCATCTTGTAACCACGGGTAGCCATCTTGTAACCGGATGGTGAAATATAGGTGTGGTTGAGAGGGAGTGAGAAGGTGTGAGAGCTAGGTAAGGGGCAGATAGATATTAGCCACGAGCGAGAGAACATTAGCTCAGAGACTCCTCTCAATATAGGGAATTCTCTATTTACTTATAATTAGTACTCTGTATATTATTTCAGTTTGTACTTGAATATATATCAAAGTGGTTTTGGACCAGAGATCTTTAATTATATTCCCTTTACCTATATCTATCAATATAATATATATATATATGGTAATCGGTGGTGGCAGCATTATAACTACTTATATATAGCCTATCAATCGATTAATCTATCATCAACGAGCAGAGAGAGCTGAGATCAACTTATCTACAATCAACCTATAACTAAAACATATATCTACATCTCTTAAGGCCATCGACACCTTCAGTCAGCCTTATATAGAGTCAACAGTTAACCCTATGAATACATTTGACTACCCATAAAAGTCTTTTGTCTTTGTATGTGTGTCCTTTTATACCAGAATTGGAAACTTGAATGAAGCTAGATTAAATTATGTCTCAGACTAACACAAATACACTTTGCTTCAGCTATGACGATAACAGGTGAGGGAAAAACACTCGTGTGATACATACTCTATGCTTAGTAATTTTAGGTTTGGTTGTAGGCTAAGAAGAAAGGAATCATTGGAATGTGAATACAGACTAAGTTATACACCATCCTCTAAATTAAAGACAGGTAAAATCCAGGTTACAGAACAATTTCAGAGGTAGATTTGTAATTGAGTATGATATCTGCTACTTATGTATCTTCAATATAATTAGGTAACAAATCTTGAACAATAACGTTGATAACACATAAGAGACTTGAGTAATCAGTCTCATATTTTTACCATTTGGGAAGAGTCATCCTAGGAATATTTGTGGAAATTTACAGGTAATTCATTCTAGTTTTATTGACTTACAGACGAGGTCAATATTTCTGGTCTACATCTAATAAATATTCTATAGTGGTCAGGTATACATGCGATAATTGCGTTTGTAGTAGTATTTTTGTTATATCTTATAACTATACCATATTCAAAATATTGACAATGTTAAATTCATCCGGATTTGTTCTCATTGTAGATTACAAATTATTATGATACTGTCACAGTATGTCCAAAAAATGTGTCGATGTAAACGCTATTGCTACCGTCTTGAAATGAACATACTAGTGAAACAAACTGACGGAGGAACTATTGGCTAAAGTGAAATACAAGGTTGGAAGCATAATATTATTCAGGCAATTCCAACCTCAACATTGTATGTGGTTAATGTACAGATGCATTCGTTAATCCATAGACACTTTAATGAAAGTGTACAACACAAAATAATTAATGCAATGCTATAGTGTCGTTAAATTATTTCATAAGTCTGTTATGCATGACTTCAGCTGACACAAATGTACAAAGTATAATTCAAATATTTTGCCAATCGCTTGTATACATTGTAGGCATGAAACATTGTGCAGATAGTTATTTGACACTAGTTGAGATTATAGTGCAATAAAATAAAAGAGTGCCCTTATAGTGTAATATTGTGTTATATTAGTTCAGTGTATGTTGCAATGAGGATGGCTATTATACTATGTCCTTTTCATAATTATATGTTTATTGCAGTCACTTAGTAGCCATAGTATTTTTTTTTTTTTTTTTCTATGTGATTGAGGGAGGCAAAAGGCATAACTGCCTATAGCGAGTGCCTCCCCCATAGTTGAAAGAGTGACAGGGCCAAAATCAAGGGACGTTCGAGCCAAAATGCCTGGACACACAGAGTTTGAAGCAATTTAAGTCATAGGAAGAGGGAAAGACTGATTCTGGGAGAGAGTTCCAGAGCTCAGCTGTTGAGTAGAAGAAAGTTTGAGAGTAACGTTTCACTCTTGGGTTGGAGAGTTGCACAGAGTAGGGGTGGGATTGTGTTGCAAGACGGGTACCACGTGCTCTACGTAAAGGAGGTGGTATGCACAGGGATAGCTCTGAGGAACACTGATTATTATAGTAGCGATAGAATAGCGAGAGAGATGCAACATTGCGGCGGAGAGAGAGAGATTGCAGAGAGTTGGTGAGTGGACGGGAGTTAATGATACGAAAGGCCTTCCTTTCAACTTTGTCTAGGAGAGCGGTGTGAGAGGAACCTCCCCACACATGTGAACAATACTCAATACAAGGGCGCACTATGCCCCTGTACAGAGCAAGAAGCTGTGCAGGGGAAAAGAACCCCCTAAGGCGGTTGAGCACACCCAGCTTCTGGGAGGCTGCCTTAGCAAGACTGGTATTATGGTCCTTCCAAATGAGAGCAGAAGAAAAAGAGACACCAAGAATATTGAGAGAAGATGAAGGGTTGATTTTTGTATTGCTGAAGAATAAGGGATAGTCCACTGGGAGATCCTGACGGGTAGATAGATGGAGAAATTGGGTTTTGGAAGCATTAAAGTTAACAAGGTTTTCTCTGCCCCAATTGGAAATAGTATTTAGATCAGAATTTAAGAGTTCTATGGCTTCATTACGTTTGTCGTTGAGGGATTGCTGGCTGGGGCGTTCTGAAAAACTAATGGAGTAGTGTAAGGTTGAGTCGTCTGCGTATGAATGGATGGGAATTAAGGTACAGTTAAGGAGATAATTTATAAAAATTAGAAAGAGAATAGGAGATAGGACAGAGCCCTGAAGAACACCGGAGTTTATAGGGTGAGGAAGTGAACAATGGCCGTCCACAACTGCGGCTATGGAACGGCCAGAAAGGAAATTAGAGACAAAGGCACAGATGGAGGGATAGAAACCGAAGGAGGGTAGTTTAGAAATTAAAGATTTATGCCAGACTCTATCGAAGGCTTTCGATATGTCTAGTGCAATAGAAAAAGTCTCACCGAAGTCCCGAAAGGAGGATGACCAAGAGTTAGTAAGATATGAAAGAAGATCACCAGTAGAGCGACCCTTAAGGAAGCCATACTGGCGATCTGAGAGCAGATTATGAGAAGAGAAATGCTTAAGAAATTTGGAAGCAAGAATAGTTTCAAAAACTTTAGAAAGACAAGAGATAAGAGCAATTGGACGATAGTTGGAGGGCTGAGAGCGGTCACCCTTCTTTGGGACAGGTTGAATGTGAGCAAACTTCCAGCATGAAGGGAAGACATTAGAGGATAGACAGAGACGAAAGAGTTTGCCTAGGCAGGGAGTCAGCACGGAAGCACAGTTTTTGAGAACAACAGGAGGAACACAGTCCGGACCGTACGCCTTATTAGTGTTAAGCCCAGAGAGGGTAGAAAGTACATCTTTAGAAGAGATTAGGATATTAGGCATAAGTAAGAGAGAGGAGGGCGGAGAGGGAGGAATAGCACCGGAATCATCCAAGGTGGAGTTTCTAGCAAAAGTTTGAGCGAAGAGTTTAGCTTTGTCAGAGGAAGAAGTGATGGTTGTGCCATCAGAGTGGGAAATGGGAGGGAAAGACGAGGAAGAGAAATTGTTGGAGAGGTTTTTGGCTAGATGCCAGAAAGCTTGGGAAGAGCTAGAGTTGGATAGTTCAGTGCATTTATTATTGATGAAAGAGTGTTTGGCAAGTCGAAGAACAGATTTGGCTTGATTCCGGGCAGAAACATATGAAGAATGAGAGTCTTGAGTTTTAAGGCGTCGGTACCGTTTGAATGCTTCCTCCTTATTGCGGACAGCAGTAGAACAGGCGTGAGTAAACCAAGATTTTTTAGCATTAGTCTGAGAGAAAGAGAATGGAATGTATGCTTCCATGCCCGATAGGATTACCTCGGTAATGCGTTCAGCACTCTCCGAGGGTCCTCGGCCATGGAAGCAGAAATCATTCCATGGGAAATCAAAGAAGTACTGCCGAAGAGCCTCCCAGTCGGCAGCGCCAAAGTGCCACAAGCGCCGCCGGCTAGGAGGATCGGGTGGCTGTACTGGAGAGATAGGACAGGTGACAGAGATAAGTTTATGGTCGGAGGAGCCCAAAGGAGAGAAAAGATCGACAGTATAAGAAGAAGGGTTAGAAGTTAGAAACAGGTCAAGAATGTTGGGCCGATCTCCGATGCGATCCTGGATACGGGTGGGTTGCTGAACTGACTGCTCTAGGTCATTTAGGATAGAAAATACGTAGGCTTGTTCACCAGGTGGATCAGTAGTGTGAGAGGAGAGCCAATGGCGGTGGTGAACGTTGAAATCTCCTAAGATGGAGATTTCTGAGAAAGGAGAAATGGATAGAATGTGTTCCACTGTAGAGTTTAGATAGTCAAAGAATTTGGGAAAGTTGGTAGAGTTAGGGGAGAGATAGACAGCACAGAAATATTTAGTAAGAGAATGACAGGAAAGTTTGAGCCATAAAGTTGAGAATTCAGAGGAGTCGAAATCGGGAACACGAGAGCAAGTGAGTTTGTTGTGCACATATGCACAACATCCGCCTTTGGCTTTGAAACTAGGATAGAGAAAGTAGGAGGATACAGAGAAGGGGTTGCTGGATGTTGCTACAGACACCTGAGTTTCGGTGAGGAAGAGAAGATCAGGTTTATAGGAGGAGAGATGGTGCTCAACAGAGTGAAAGTTAGAGGAGAGTCCGCGAATGTTGCAGAAATTAATAGAAAGAGTAACAGGCCGAGGTCCAGGTAATTGTGTGGGGTCGTCAGGGGATGGTCGGTCGGGTGAGGGGGCATTTATGGTCCCCCCCCCCTGGGGACTCCGAGGCTGGGCTACAATTCATAATTTTTTTGTTTTTTAAATTTTTGGTGTGGAAGAATGAAGTGTGGTGTGCATGTTTAGTGTAGTGAAGTGGATAGGAGGAGGAGGTGTTTGTGAGAGCTAGCTGGATTGCTCTCAGTGTAAATGAGGCACAAAGAAAATCAGTAAGAGAGGCCAAGCAAGTGAAACAGGAGTTCCAGCGACTCTTTATCACATGCCTATAACCTCACCTGGGTCTAGCCCTGATCGATTGGTGCCTACAATCTCCCCACAATACTAAGATGTACGTTTCCAATTGCTGTGGCTATTATCAGACGATTAAATTAAGATTAGGAAGAATCTGTGGTAGACATGATTAAGATCGAGTTTACCCTTTTGATTGCTGGAGGTTCTTCTTAAGTTGCAAAACATCGTCCAATGTACTACAAACAAGAATAGAACGAACTCATATAAAGTTAATGAAAGGATTAACTATACATCTAATTGATATAGGTGTGTATTCTTGCGTCTCTTTTCCAGTTAGCCAAACTTAAAGTTTTCGTCGGCCGTCCTGCCTCCTTGGCCAGTTCGACCATCCATCTTTAAGTTTAATAACCTTGCCAAACTTGCACCTAAGTGACGTTGTGACTAAGTAAACTTACCTGCCGCTCAGTTTATTTGCCTCCCATTCTATTTTCCCTAATACTCTTTCAGGCTTGCTCTTTGTTGCGTCATTTATCAAATCATAAATTTGCCACCCCTGTAAGTTTACTCTTCTGTATTACTCTTTCAGGTTCGCTATAATTTTCGTTTTATCACGCAAATTATTTGCTTCCTCTGTACTCATATTTTTCTCTACTACACTTTCAGGCGTCTTATGTTTTCGACTTTTATCACAAAATTCACATGCCTTTCCGGTTTGCAATTTTTGTCTTTGCTCTATTATTTTTTTCCAGCTTGCAATGCCTTAAATATATTATCACAATATCACAGTTTATCTGCTTCCCTTGCTATTTTGTTTTCCTCTATCACTTATATGTTTTTGTTAAATTTAAAACGTTTATTGACATGAAAATATATACATATACAATGATATACATTGTACAAAACCAAGTAACCATTTAGTACATGACAATGATGACTGATATTTATTGGTATATAAACTGTATGTCCTATCATTCTTTACATACATCTGTACACGCATTGGAAGTGTGGCAGGTTAGTGTGAATATGGTAATGAAGAATAAATACTAATAGTGCAATTTTACATTAAAATATATACATTAAATTGTCATCGTGTATACTAGTATTCATATAAAAATGAGTTGTCCAGGAGATAATATTATTGATTAGGTTTTCGCTTGAAAGAAGATAATGAACATTGGTGATTTTGTGTTTTTCAGAAAAAAAATAATATGTCAAACATTAATTCCTTTATACCAAATGATTATATATCAACGAAGTTATACCTATTGGTACATGTATTAGGGTTCCCTATCTTGTTTGATATTGATGAACTTATTCATGTCTACATAGCATATCATTCAGATCTGCAGGTAGCATCTTATTCATAAATTTAAACATCGTTTTTGTTATACAATATTAATACACTTTTGAGAAAATCAATAGCCTCAATATTGTAAATATCGGTGCAGTATGGATTCGAGTTGTAAGTGAGCAACTAAGCCCCATGCATTCTGCGAAGGCAAGATGGCAGGGGCTGGTTGCAGCTAAAAGTACTTCATATGTCTCAACCTCTGGCTACTCAACTAAGACAACAGGCACACAGGGCAGTGCTCAATAGTTCCTACTCGGCCCACTGGTACCAGCAGGCAACCCTAGGCAAATCCCTCCAATTGCCTCGCACAGTCAGAAGGGCTACCAGGGTGAACTTACACTGCCTTCGGCTGGGCTACCGGTGCCTCACCGAGATCAAGGCAAGAGCCGAGAGGACATGCACCGAGATCAAGGCAAGAGCCGAGAGGACATGCGAGCACTGCCCGGTATCCACAACTGAGCCACTCCTCCACTATCTTCTCCAGTGCCCAACCACAGAAGAGCTATACAGAAGAACCAACACTCCAGAGACACATCCACAGAGTGAAGAAGCGAAAGGAACAGCGACCGGAATTGTTCAAGAAATGACAGAGAACCACATAGAAGACCTCATCAGGACAGTCCAAGAGTATCCCCCACCAAGATGAAAGCCTAGATTAGCTCAAATCCTCACCTAGTCCAGCTCCAGAGCAAGGCTGCCATCTAGCTACAATATTCAGCTTAGAGAACGGGGGTCGTCAAAAGACAACGACCCGGATTAGTTCTCAAAACTAATAAATCTTTAAAAAAAAAATCTAAACTTGAACGAGACCTCACAGGCTTCACCGTTCAATAACGGTTGAATGTACAGGCTCTCAGCCTATGTCCGTGAGGGAGTAGATGGAATATAGAAAACACCAAAAATACTAGCACCATAATAAAATAATTTCCTTAGTAAAATATCATGATTAAGTGTATCAAAGTTTTTGCTCAAATCAAGATATACTCCTAAACATAGTTACCTGCATCAGATGTTTTCTCGAAGTATTGTATGACAACTTAATTCAAGCTAATTTTGCTCCAAAGACCTTAAGGGAGCCAAACTAATATTTATATAAACAAATGTCATGATTAACCAAAGAGAAGTTTAGAGAATTCTTACAAAATATATACAGGACAATAATTGTTAAGTTGCATTGAATCTCCACCCTTAAACAAAGGAATAAACGTTTGCAAGTTATAATTCAAAAGGAAAAACACCTTGGGTTAGAGATAAGGTAACTACATGGACAAGAAGATCAACAAATATTAGACTTGTATGCTCAACCCATCGAGTCGGCTATGTTTGTAACGCTCAGCCCCAGTGGACGTTATTCTCACTCTTAATTCCCCCCCCCCCCTTACATGGCTCGTAGGGAATTTAAATGTTACCATCTGATACTTTATTGTGTTGGGCAACTAAGCGCTAGCTGGCAACTGCCTAGTCCACCCCGTGCGGCATTGACGGGTCGTGCGCGTTTCTACTCCGTTCTCGAAAGAACTCGTGAGTGTAAACACAATGTCGGACCACGCACCATCATAAAGGTGGCGTTCAAAACGTATTGTTAGTGTTTCCCAAGCTTTGGCCATACTAGATTCTGATGAATACCAAGACAGTGCTTTTGATTCATCAGGGTATGAATATTTGCGCACCAGGGAGAAGATAGAGGAAGAACCGATTGTCCCTTTGTCTCGCCAGGGTGGTGTGCTGGCACACGCACATGTTACCATCCATTCATCTCCTCCACCTGAGGTACAACGTCCTTCATCGGACTCTGATGATGATGATAAATCAGACGAAGAAGTAGATGATAATTACCCCAAGGCTTTCATACATGTGCCGGGGCAGCCCCGTCAGGGGCAGAAAAGAACAGCGGAGAGTGATGAGAGTCATGGTGGTAAGGAAGATGATGCGGCCGTTTCTCCTCCTCGCTTATCATCGCCACCACCACTAAACCATCTACCCTTTGAAAAAAAGTACCCCTCACACTTTCTACGGACTACCCAGGGGCCTCCTCTACCGCAGGGGCAGGAGGAGGAAAGTAAAGAAAGTGAGAGCGAGTTTGTGAGGATGCCACCACCATGTGCACACCACCCACGCTGCCTGTGTACCACACTACCACGCACATCTGCACCCTGTGACTCATTACCAACATGTGCGTCACCACCACCAACACCACCACTTGGTTCTCTGCCTTACACCCCCACCACAATACCTCCACTACTTTACATCACCACTGGCAGGGCCCTCTCATTGCCCCGACACTACACCACCACCTTTATCGCCACCGCCATGGCCTTCCCATTGCCACGACACTGTCAGACGCCCTGTTGCCAAACGGCGTGAGCATGTTGTAGTCCGTAGGCCTGCCACCTGCAGCCGTGTGTCGACTGATACGAGAGTGAGGGGAAAGCCAAGCCAAGGCAACATGCTTGGGACTGGCTGGATGGCGCTGATTATGTTGGCAGGCCCCAGCATTCCCAACAGGAATAGGCACCCCAACAGACTGGACATTTTCCTGTAGTTCTTCACCGTAAACCTGATGTCTATAAATGTTGACCAGAGCAACTGGTACAATTATTACTATATGGGTGCCAGAACATAGATCCCATAATCCGCCCGCCTCCGGTGGTATGACGTCACGGCCTCGGAGATGTACTGTTTTTTGGCCATCACCATCCTAATGGGGGTGACGAAGAAGTCTTCCATCAGGAAGCACTAGTTCTGTGACCCTCTGATTGGCACCCCTATATTCGGTAAAATAATAAGCCAAAATAGATTCAGTGCCATCATGGCAAACCTTCACTTCAAGTCTTCACCGATAGTCTGAGTAGTCACAGAGCTGTAGTGGAGCAAGGTACAGGTAGTAAAGACCCCTTGGAAAGAATCAAGCCTATTTTCGTATACCTGAAAGTAAAGTTTGCTGCTGCATTCAGACTGTACCAGAACCTTGTTATCAATGAAAGTTTGGTGTTGTGGAGGGGAAACATTGGCATGCATCAGTAAATCCCTTCAAAACGTCATCAGTACGGTCTGAAATTGTTTGCGATGTGCGGCTGACGAACTTTTGTTTTTGTTTTTTGTTTTTTCTATGTGATTGAGGGAGGCAAAAGGCAGAACTGCCTATAGTGAGTGCCTCCCCCATAGTTGAAAGAGTGACAGGGCCAAAATCAAGGGACGTTCGAGCCAAAATGCCTGCACACACGGAGTTTGAAGCAATTTAAATCATAGGAAGAGGGAAAGACTGATTCTGGGAGAGTTCCAGAGCTCAGCTGTTGAGTAGAAGAAAGTTTGAGAGTAACGTTTCACTCTTGGGTTGGAGAGTTGCACAGAGTAGGGGTGGGACTGAGTTGCAAGACGGGTACCACGTGCCCTACGTAAAGGAGGTGGTATGCACTGGGAAAGCTCTGAGAAACACTGATTATTATAGTAGCGATAGAATAACGAGAGAGATGCAACATTGCGGCGGAGAGAGAGAGATTGCAGAGAGTTTGTGAGTGGACGGGAGTTAATGATACGAAAGGCCTTCCTTTCAACTTTGTCTAGGAGAGCGGTGTGAGAGGAACCTCCCCACACATGTGAACAATACTCAATACAAGGATGCACTATGTACAGGGCACTATGTACAGAGCAAGAAGCTGTGCAGGGGAAAAGAACACCCTAAGGTGGTTGAGCACACCCAGCTTCTGGGAGGCTGCCTTAGCAAGACTGGTAATATGGTCCTTCCAAATGAGAGCAGAAGAAAAAGAGACACCAAGAATATTGAGAGAAGATGAAGGGTTGATTTTTGTATTGTTGAAGAATAAGGGATAGTCCGCTGGGTGATCCTGACGGGTAGATAGATGGAGAAATTGGGTTTTGGAAGCATTAAAGGTAACAAGGTTTTCTTTGCCCCAATTGGAGATAGTATTTAGATCAGAATTTAAGAGTTCTATGGCTTCATTACGTTTGTCGTTAAGGGATTGCTGGCTGGGGCGTTCTGAAAAACTAATGGAGAAGTGTAAGGTTGAGTCGTCTGCGTATGAATGGATGGGAATTAAGGTACAGTTAAGGAGATCATTTATAAAAATTTGAAAGAGAATAGGAGATAGGACAGAGCCCTGAGGAACACCGGAGTTTATAGGGTGAGGAAGTGAACAATGGCCATCCACAACCGCGGCTATGGAATGGCCGGAAAGGAAATTAGAGACAAAGGCACAGATGGAGGGATAGAAACCGACGGAGGGTAGTTTAGAAATTAAAGATTTGTGCCAGACTCTATGGAAGGCTTTCGATATGTCTAGTGCAATAGAAAAATCTGGCTACATTTAGGACATGATTTTTTTCATGGGTGGCAAAACTGAGCTGCTGCCTGCTATGGTATTTTTATGTTACCTCCACCAACCGACTTTACTCCTAAACTCAATTACTGAAATCAACAAATACATGTGGCAGTCCAGGGATTCTGGTGCTGTGGTACTGACAATGATGCAGGACTACATAAAAAAGGGCCACATTCTGTACCTTGACAGCTGCTACAGCAGCCTCTCCTTCGCTCTCTACCTGCACAACCACAACACCGGAATGTGTGGGACCGTCAGGAGAAATTGAGTGTACATGCCCACTCTGCCAAATAGGAGAGAAGCAGGCTCAGTCATCTACATGAAGGCCAACAATGGCCTCCTGTTGTCGTGGACGAACAACAAGAGATGTAGAAGTCCTCACCACCTGAAACCCACTTGCCTTCGAACTCACCAGACACCATCCACGTGCAACAGGTGAACATGTGGAGAAACGTGTTGCATGTATTATCTACAACCTAAACATGAGGCTAGTAAACAAGTCTGATGCAATAATTTCGTCTGTCGAGTGTGCCAGGAAGACTAGGTGGTATTAGAAACTAGTTTTCCATCTCCTCGACATGACACTGTGCAACTGTCATATTACTACATTGAGCTGGCATGAGAGTTCCTGGGGAAGAATAGGACAGGACCTAGAAAGAAGCAAAAAACAGCACATTGTTGGCCTGCATCAGAAGGAATTGCAAGGTTGACAGAACGCCACTACTGCCACAAGATTCCTACAACACCCGCCAAGGAGATACCCTGTAGGCGATGTCATGCAAGACGCAACATGACACGCAGGCGCCCGAAACAGAAAGAAACCAGGACCTACTGCCCACAATGTGATTCAGGGCTGTGCTTTCCTCAATATTAAGAGGATTACCACACACTAGAACTCTTCTAAGCACAGTGAGTGTAGGAAATGCTATAAAAGTCGCTGAATATATGTAAATAATTATGAGTAAGAAACTCTAAAATACAGTAAGTGTAAATATGTATTGAGGTACAAAAACAAACTACCTAACAGTATTTATATAAGTGAAAGTGATTACTAAATATTGACTAACAAATTATAAGATAACCTAAGTGTACATATTTATTGAAGTACATAAACAAACTGGCAAACACAAAATAAACAAGTTAAATTGACACTCCATATTACGTATAACAGTGTTGGACACGATTATCTAACAATATAAGGTGAAATATAAATGCAAAGTAGTAAAAGAAAGCGAGTGTAAGCGAGGGTCTGTGACAGACTAACATTATATATGAGTGTATTGTAGAGTGAGTGGTGGCAATGGCCACAAGCCCCCATGCGCAGAGCCCTTGCCACGCATTTGTGTAGACAATACATTATTCAGAGCAATCACACACAAATACTGTCATCTCTCCCTCCATGCCCACCCCAAACCAGCTTCCAGAAGCACATCCATACTCATATCTCTCGCCGTTCCATCCAATCACTCATAGACAACACGCAGCTGCAGACACGACCTTTCGAAATCCATCCTTCTGAATCCTCCCTTCCACTTGGCGAAGCTGAGATGTGGCACCGTCCAGGTCTTCTGAGCTATCAGAAGAGACAGGATATATCCGTCGTCGACACCTGCTTAGGGTGCAACACAGCACCCCATACTATTAAACACATCATAGAAGACTGCATTCTACACAATCACCTATGCCAACTTCATAATCTACACTCCTTGAGAGCCCTGTGGGAAAGCCCGATCATGGCCATGACCTTCCTTAGGGACTCGGGGCTGTTCAGCCAGGCAGCCTAGGGAACGACAACAACAACAAATCAGAGCAATATACCTACACTCATATCCATTATAAATGCATCCTAATATACAGTACTGCATATACTATGTGTTGAGGTGCCACATAAGTCTCTCAGGTTGAGTCACAAATACTGGCTCCCACTCACTTATGATGGAGACGAGGCAGCGTTCTGCCAGCTGGCCAGGCGGTATGAGGTGGGAGTTTCGAAGCTGTGGCCGACATTTAAATGCCTGTAGAGCCCCCCTTTTGGACACCTAAAGTGGAACGCATGTTTTATGTGTTTTAGGACCATTTACTATGATTTGAATAAAATATATTGCCAAAATTGGCTGGGTTTGGCTGTTACATATAGTTACTTTTGGGGTAGGGTTTGACGGGTAAATGACATCTGCAGTTACTGCATCCCAGCCTGGACTTGTATTCTTTAAACCCTTGAGTGCACGTTATGCTTCGCCTATGTATGTAACGCTAAACCCCAGGGACGCAATGGTTTCGGTTGCGTTAATTACTCTTGCCCTATGCCACTTAGAGGGTTCAGATTTGTATGGGAACTGCTTTAGTATCCCACGCGACAATACCGATAGTTGGAAACCCTCCAAGTCCAAGGCCAGCCGCGTGCGTGTGGGTGCGCACGGGAGTGATTTTCCAATATTTTGCCTACCCATTTCCCCATGTTAATTGCGACTTTCCGCCGCCCCGCAGGACCCCTAAATGACCTTGGTGAGCATTTTTTGGTGTTTTTTCCTTCATTACCAACCCATCCCATGTGTTTCCCGGAAAATACAACAAAATGACAACCTGCTGGTCCCTCGTTATACATTTATTATCAATCAGCTGATGCTCGGCGGGTTAATTAAGTAATATGAACCTCATACTTAGTAGTTAGCTGAGTAAACAGTGAATTTGAACATGCTGGCAACATATAGTAAGAAAAGTCTTTATTGGTGGATGGCATAGAATTGTTAATTTTATATTCAATATCTCAATGAACTTACTTTGCTGCTGAGATACCTTCTTACTCTGATAATTTTTTTAATGAGTTCCCAGGATATATTTGATTATGATTCCTATGACATTTTGAAATCATTCCTGATGGTGATTTAATGCTGATCTACGCAACAAACTTTGTTAAGCCCTTTCATGGCTCATGTATCTCTTTAGATTCTGCACTGTTGTATTATTTATTTGTGTTTATATTAATGGAATTCTTCAGTCCAGATATCAACCATTTTTCGTTTTATTTTAAGTTGAATCCTAACAACAGGGACACATTCATTAGAGTATTTGCATAATCTCTTATGAAACACTTAAAAGGCCTCTTGACAAATATACGTGTAAATAATATTTCCTCAGCCAACTGTGTTCATCTCTTTTATTGAAAATTTTGCATATTTTTGTGATTTACAACCTTTTTGTATGTGTATTTTTCCTCACTCTGATTATTATTGTCAATGTTTATACAAACAATTGGAAAATTATATGATAAATCTGTACACAAGATACCATTTAAAACACTTATATCACCAGTTTTAATTACAGAAATGAATTGTATAAGAGTTTTAGAATCATTTTTATCCTTGTTATATTTATCATAGGTACAAGGGAGTATGATAACATAGTCTCGATAATATTTGATGTTAGCTTATGCATTTTACTTTCAATAAATTCATATTCAAATTGCCTATTATATAAACAGACATATTATCTCTACGTATCATTAAGGGATTATAAACAGTATCTTCTACATGTGTTTGGTGGTCGGTATAAAATGCCAATATTATTATTTGTCGTATCATTACTCCCATATTTACAAACAGGGATTCAGTATTTTTATTCTGTATGCTCAAAGAATGTCTAATTGTGGAAGAGAGTTTCCTTTTATAAAGTGATACACCTCCACCTTTCGTTTTCTGTCTACAATTATCGAATATAACATAACTTTAAGTTTGTAGCTACTACAACTAAGTTCCTTTATCCACGTTTCTGTTAAACCTATCACACTACATTTTACATTACATCCGTATTATAAAAATTGAGGAGGGTACGTGCTACCAACCATAAATCGAACGAAGATAAAATAACGGTGTGGTAATTTGTGATACAGGATTAAATCCCATTCAATTTCAGAACGATCCCTATTTGTTCCTGCTTATTAAATGTTATATTTCGAAGGTTTAGGGCTGCAAGCAAGTAAGGTTTAATTATAAGGCCGTAAGATTTTGGAAGAACTACTTCATTCGTCTTTTCAAGTACTGACTGTTCTGCCCGTTGCTGCTTCTATATAATCTGTAATTTATAGCTAAGTTATATTCTGTTTTCTATTTATTCTCTTATTTGTTCTATAGTTTCATAAGATGCCGACTATCACGAGGGATAGTCTCACAGCAAACTATCTGTTGCAATGTCCGTTTAACCGAGGGGGAAGTGCTAAGAGAATACGAGAGTCACAGGTGTACAGGTTTTATTATTTAAGTTTATAAGGTAGGAGGCATATGTGCCAAGATTTATTTACACTTAACACAACAATATTATCAACATGAGTACGATACAAAGGACATGGATAAATAGTTTACGTTGAAATACAACCATACGCTATATACTGTATATATATATATATATATATATATATATATATATATATATAAAACATGAAAAATATTGATTCTTGTGGTAAAAATATATGCGAATATGCTTCCACACTAAAGGTGTGTAGAAAAGGGTAGGTTCACTGCACAAAGTTTAAACAATGTTGGTGCTAAAATTAAATTGTATCTAAAATATATTGCATGCACAAAATAAGGGTTTACAAAGTATGTCCGAGTATCTTATTAGAAGGCTCGGACTGTTGTGTACATATTAAAATAATGTTTATGTAAAAGTGTTAAAATGCATTTCTCTACTTTCGTAGATCTTCAGTTATTATAAAACAAATTGCAAGAGTGGCTGGCTCCAGAGTCAGGTATTTGTTCTGTACTTTTCTGTGGATTTCCAGTGCCTGGATATCCACAGAAGAGTACAGAACAAATACCTGACTCTGGAGCCAGCCACTCTTGCAAATTTGTTTATAATAACTGAAGATCTACGAAAGTAGAGAAATGCATTTAAACACTTTTACATAAACATTATTTTAATATGTACACAACAGTCCGAGCCTTCTAATAAGATACTCGGACATACTTTTTAAACCCTTATTTTGTGCATGCAATATATTTTAGATGCAATTTAATTTTAGCACTAAATTTGTTAAAACTTTGTGCAGTGAACCTACCCTTTTCTACACACCTTTAGTGTGGAAGCATATTCACATATATATATAATCAACACATACTTATAGGGACGTGAGAATGATCGAATCTTCCCAAGTGATATGGAATGTGTGGGGAAGTCCCTAGCTTGAAGCTAGTGTGGATGTGGGTGTTTCAGAGCGTCCTTGCTATAGCTATACAGCGACGTGTAACAGACGTGTAACAATGTAGCTATGGTAGAAATGTAAATTATGGATAGCATTTCAGGGTATTTTTGATTAGGCAACTGGAATGAGAAATTAAGTTACGTTAAAGGGGGCCTGAAAGCCAGATCTCAACTAAGCGTCCTATTAATATTAACTTGAACAGGGAGGATTCCTAGAAGCTTGTGAGCATTCGAGTTCCTAGAGCCAGTGAGCAGTCTAGCTCTTCCGAATCGGTATTTGCTGTTTCGTATCGGAAGTCAGGCCAGAGGGCACCTGAAGAAGCCTGGAGGCATTCAGATCTCAGGGAGGGGAAGAAATAATTTCCCCCTACCTAGCCTGAATACCTATTCACTTTTCATGTGCGATCTGCTGCGGGTAAGGTGCACAGAAAAGGGCATGCTAGAATGTTGGTCTTAATGATACTGTAGGCCGGTGTGGTTCTGGTGAGGGGGGTAGCAGTGGAAGGGCCCTCTTGATTTGACGAAGGATCCCCCCTATCGTCCAATCAGGCGGCGCCTCTGGTGGTAACCTCAGCTCACTGGGGTTGGTGGAGGTGTGTTTCCGGTCCTCCAGTCTGTAGCCGGCCTTGCCGCGTGACGTCACACCGGGGTCCTCTGATAGGCGCTGTCGTTTGGGAGTGGGGGGAATTCGAGGGGGTTTGTTATTGTTTGCGGTGGGGTGATCAGGGTGGCTGTGGCCGTATTGTTGTTGTTGTTGTTGTTCCCCAAGCTGCCTGGCCGAACAGCCCCAAGGCCCCGAGCAAGGCCAAGGCCATAACCGTGCACCCCCACAGAACCCTCACTGCCGGCCACAATAAAGCCTGGGTGACCGAAGCCACTCCATGGCGGGGAGCTGAGGAGGGTGCGGAAACGCCCGGGAAACCAAAGCTCCACCCAGGGCCCTGTGCCCCTCAGCAATTATGAAGAGAAAGTTGAGGGGCAAAGGAAATAATGTGATGCTTTGGCTTCCAATCTAGGTAGACTGGGAGGTCAATCCACGGAAGAAACGCCGTCACTTGAGATCTAGAAAATATAAAAGTAAAAGGAACAGTCAGAGTAAGCGCTGGGTATGGCAGAGATCGCTCAGTTCTCACTCTGATAGACCAGCCCATCACCAGGCTGTGGCCGTGTTTTCTGTCGTGACTGGTACCTGGGTAGGGGACACTGATATTTTCTTGATGGTTAATACCCGGGGAGGGGACACTGAGATAATTCGGCATGTGTTTGTTGGGCTGCATCTCTCTGGGGTTCTGGGGCCGTGGTAGCAGAGGCTTGGGGTTGTATAGTCGTGTCTCTCCTTGAGGTTTAGGTATAACATTTCACCTTTCGTCTTCTATGTAATTCATTCACTCATCTCCTATATAATGTATTTACATTTATTGTATTAATTTATATATTTTGCCTATGTGTATGAAGGAGGCAAAAGACAATGCTGTCTGTAAAAAGTGCAAGAATTGCGGTATGGGTGCAACCTGTCCACACATGCAAACAGTACTCGATACTTGGGCACCCTAGGCCCCTGTACAGGGTAAGAAGCTGTGCATGGTTAAAGAATCCCCGGAGATAGTTGAGCACACCTAACTTTTGGGAAGATATTTTAGTAAAACTAGTGATATAGTCTTTCCAAGTTAAATTAGAAAAACAAAATAATAATATTGCGAGAAGATGGAAGTGTATTTATGTGTTGTTGAAGACTTACAGCTTGTTGTGTGGAAGTTTATTAAAGGTAGATAGGGAGTGAAACTGGGTATTGAAAGCATTGAAAGTAACCAGATTTTCTTTGCCTCACTCGGAAATAGTTGACAGATAGCAGATAGGCATGCTATGGCCTCATCACGTGAGTTTTGGAGGGATTGCATTATTAAATAACACATGTTGAGGTAGAGTCATTGGCATATGAGCGGACAGGACTAGAGGTACTGTTGAAAAGATAATTAATGAATATTAGAAATATAACGGGATATAGAATAGAGCCCTGAGGAACACCTGAGTTGAGAAAGTGAGTGATGGCCATGCACACCCATAGGCATGGAACGGTCAGAAAGGAAATTATAAATAAAGGCACAGATGAAGCCCAGGAATGAGGATGACCAAGAGTTAGTAAGATATGAAAGAAGATCACCAGTAAAGCGACCCCTAAGGCAACCATATTGACGATCTGAAAGTAGATTATGGGAAGACAAATGCTTAAGATATGTGTTATTAAGAATAGATTAAATAACTTTGAAGATGCAAGAAATGAGAGCAATTGAACTATAGTTAAAAGGTTGAGAGTAGTCACCCTTCTTTGGGACTGGCTGAATGAGGGCAAACTTCCAGCAAGAGGGGAAGATGTTAGAAGAAAGACACACAAAAGAGTCTGCCTAGGTAGTCAGTCTGCAGGTAAGCACAGTTTTTCAGAACAGCAGGGGGAACACCATGTGGTCTGCATTGAATCCAGGGAAGGCAGAAAGTACATCCTTAAAAGAGATTAAGATAATAAGCATAAGTAATTCAGAGGGGGATGGACAGGGAGGAAGAGCACCAGAATCATCTAAGGTTGAGCTTTCAGCGAAAATTTGATGGAAGAATTCCGCTTTGTTGGAGGAAGAAGTGATGGTGGTGCCGTCGGGGTGGATAAGAGGAAGAACAGACGTGGACGTTAAATTGTAGGAGAGATTTTTAGCTAGATGCCACAAAGATTGGGAAGAGCTAGTTCATTTAATTTGTTATTGATGAAAGAGTTTTTGGCACTAAAAGGACAGATTTTGCATGATTCTGGGCATGAACATAAATATTGTAAAATTTGTGAGTTTGAAGGTGTCAATATAATTTTTATGTTTTCTCTTTATTGTAAACAACAGTTGAACAAGCATGAGTAAACCCAAATTTTATTGCATTAGATTGAGTGTATTAATTATGGACTTGGAAAAATTTAATTAATCTTTTCAATACGCCGAAATTGTACATAATTAAAAACCTAAAGCAAAGCAAGGGGCCAAACAAGTGAAAATCGTCTTAAGGCCTTGTCACACAATCATTACTTAGGTCCTGACAGAACAGGGCCTGGGTGTCAGCGTCAAAAGTGTAGTAAATGGGCCCGATTATAATTGTGAATGATGGTGTGTTGTGGAATTGGTGCGTAACCAACGCTAGATGTATGTCGGTCTTAGATCTAGTGGAGGTCATACTGCATCAAGCCCTGCATTGGGGTGCTTATTAAAAAAAAAATCCTAATCCAGCACTGCTTGGTGGTGTCATACCTACATCAATGTACGACTTAGCGTGTCACCTACGGCGACAGAAGTAGGTATGTTCCCGATGCCAAGGGTTACACAGGTTCCACAACAGCGCCATCAATCGCTGACCAAAAACTGTCAGCTGGTGATCTACATCGCCACACGGTGGGGCGCATGCTAAGTTGGTCGTGTGATGATGCCTATAAGGTCTTATTATAGTGTCCAGTTTAACATTTGATGGGAAGCCAAGCATGGCGCATGGCATGTCATCACGTCGACCATCATGGCAAGCGTGCTGCTGGATGTGGCAACAGCGCCGAATCTTGGCGCCATTCTAATCCTCACCGCCAAGCCCTGTCAGTCGCCAACAATGGCGCTGTGTGATGCTGCATGCACTACATCATGCCATGATGGTGGCCGAGCCTGCCAAGACAAATTAATCCACGGCGAACAATTTCCAAAATTTTAAGCATGCCCAAAATGTTTTGCTGCCATCCCGATACCTCCCAAGCCCGCCCATACATCCCATGACACCCCTCACGTTTGGCACACATGGGGCTGACCATGGTGTCAACCACATTGTCCTGGTCTATCAGGATGACAATCATGAATGTGTGATGGGGGCTATATTCCCACTCCCACCATTTATCCATCCTACTCATATCATCCTTCTTTCCCATTATTGTGTAGGATATACAGTACTGCACAATCATATTATTTTTGTTTAATTGTGTAGCATACCAGGCACAAAATATGCATCGTTTTATGTGAAATAATTGTTTATACATTTTCTTCTGGACATCAAATTTTGTCTACTTTTTGATGGTCAGTTAGTTTTATGAACCGTGTCGAACATTTCATCAAACATGAACATAGCTTTTAACACACCCTCTTTGAGGAGAGGTAATGGGAAAATAGGTGTGCTATGGTAATACCCTACCTTTTTCAAGATTATCAGTAAGTCAAGACGAATAAATGCGCATGGCTTTCATTGGCAATGGTAATTCTTGTATATACATGATTTTTAACATATATATTTCGTACATTCAAATTTTTCCATTCACACCTGCCTTGATAACTTTTCACTCTGCAGTTTAATATTTTTTCACCTAATGTTATTTATAATTAAACACTGCAGTTTATCTTACTAAACTATTATTCAAAATATCTCAATTGGGTCAAGATAAATGTCATCAACTTTCACAGAAATATATACTGTTATTCAGAATAGGTCAATGTTCTTCTTGTCAGACTAACTATACGTTGATGAAGCGCGGATGTTTACTTTGAATCTAATTACTGTATTTTTTCTGTAGTTTTTCGTAACATATAATATGTGGGCAATGGCGATCTCACAGACGAGTTTACCCTCGCCACCCCAGTTTTCTGTTGACCCATTTTCTTATGACGTGCAATCTTGGAGGTATATTTCACTCTCCTACAATACATTTTTAGGAATTTGACATATTCAATATAATTTTTAACCCACAGGACCCCAGCGACGCACGTGATGCGTCGGCAATGCATGTAACGAAAAAAAACAGCGCCGCAGCACCTGCGTCAGCAATTTCGACCTTATTTACTCTAGTCCTATGGTAGCTATAGGCTTGAAAATGGTATGAGATATTCCTTAGGATGTTGCCGATCAGTGGCGGTACTCGGCAAGCCCCAAGTACAGCAGCGCAGGTGGTGACGTGCAGGTGAGTGGCGCCTGTTTACCCACTTTCTTCACCACAAATTTTGACCTTATTTACTCTTATCCTATGGTAGCTAGAGGGTTGAGATTTGTATGGTATATTCCTTAGGATGTTGCCGAACAGTGGCAATACTTGGCAAGCCCCCAAGTTCAGCCGCCCGGGTGGGGATGTGTGGGAGGAGGAGGAAAACAGTGTACCCGCTTATCTCACTACGACTTTCGACCATATTTACTCTTGTCCTATGGTAGCTACAGGCTTGAGATTTGTATGGGATATTCCTTAGGATGTTGCCGAACAGTTGCAATACTTGGCAACCCCAAGTCTAGCTGCGGTGGGACTGGGCATGCATGGGAGGTGGTCAGAAGTCAGTTTTCCCGTTGATCTCGCGAGTGATACATCATGTCCGATTTACCTCGTCATTACCCACGCAGGGGTGCTAGCCTTAAGGATGCACTGGCTATACTTGAAGACAATTATGTGCCTGATAGTGACACTGGATCATCCGATGAGGATTCAGGGGACGAGTATCGGCCAACCTTGATGGAGATAGAGGAGATGCAAGAAGAGGAACCCATTGTCCCCATCTCTCGTCGCCTCGCTATGTTGGAACAAAGGTAGGAGAGTGGTTATCGCTCCCCCACTGCTCCCCATGACATAGTTGACTCCCCACCAAGTGGGGAAAAGGAGGAGGAGGAGGAGGAGGCAGATGACCCAGACCCCATGCCATTCTTTAATATTCCGCCAGGCCATCGTAGGGCTCAGAAGAGACGAGCTGAGGAGAGGGGTCAAGTCGTTACACCGCACGTGCGTCGCGGTCCTCCCCCACGCCTGCCTTCACCACCACCTCGCATTGTCTTCCCACTAAAGGCTGCAACCCCTAGCACCTTCTATGGGTTGCACAGGGGTGCAGCCATCTTAGCAGCGCAGCCATTGACTTCCTCAGAAGAAGAAACAGATGAGGAAATGCCTGCCCTAGAATCATCTCCACCACACCACCTCGCACGCCGCTTGTTTCCCTCCTTATCAGCCTGGGATGACTCAGCGCATTCTCTGCCTCGCCACCCGACATCACCACCACCACCATACTCTCCACCACAACCATCACCCCCTGGCCCACTACCTTACTCACCTCTACCTGGTTCACCTCAGCCTGGGACAACCCACGAACACGATTTCTCCGGACTACCTCAGACACCATCACCGCCTATGTCGCCACAACGCCCTACCACCCAATGCGGGCATGCCCATGGGCGTTGCCGTGGCCGAAGGGGATCAAAAGTGACCCTCGTATGATGCCCCACCCCTGTTGGTGCGAAATCAAGCTCCAAGTCGACAACTCGATCAAGGTCTAGGTCGAGGTCGAGGTCAAGAGGAAGGGCAAGGCCCTCTCGCCGCCCTGGTGCCCATAGTGCCCCTGATGGTGACTGACGACTCTGGCGACGAAGGTACTGCCGATCAACCTGATGTGTTGAATTGGGTGGATGGGGAGAACTTTCTGCCCACTGACTACAACTTGGTGGGCGCCAGGAATGCCGGCCCTGCACTACCAAACCAAGGCAACGAAACCACGAGACTTGACATATTCCTGCAATTTTTTACTGCAAACCTCATGTCTCTGATTGTCAACCAGACCAACTGGTACGGTTACTATTTCATGGCTGGGAAAGAGCAGCACAAATACTCTGCCAGACTGTCATGGAACACACTAGCTGTCCAAGAATTTTACATATTTTTGGCCATTGTCATCCTGATGGGGGTAACAAAGAAATCCTCAATCAAGAAGTACTGGTCCTGGGATCCCCTCGTCCGAAACCCCATCTTTGGACAAATAATGAGCAGGAATAGGTTCACGGCCATAATAGGGAACCTTCATTTCATAGACAGCCTGGCAAGCCACACCAGAAATCAGGATCAACCCAGAGCTATGAAGGACCCCATGGAAAGGATAAGACCCTTCTTCGAATACCTCAAGATAAAATTTGCTGCCGCCTTCAAACCCCATCAGAAGCAGATTATTGACGAGAGATTGCTGCTGTGGAGGGGAAATATCATCATCCGTCAGTACATGCCCAGCAAACGACATCGTTATAGCCTGAAGACATTCGTGATGTGTGACTGTCGCACTGGTTATATCCAGGACATCATTCTGTACATGGGCAGGAAAACAGAATTGGTGGAATCGAGGATCTACGAAATTTCTGGGGCCTTCGGGATCGTCATGATGCAGGACTACTTAGTCAGGGGCCACATATTGTACCTGGACAACTGTTACACCAGCCCCTCCCTTGCCAAGTTCCTGCATAGCCACACTACAGGAGTCTGTGGCACCGTCAGGAGGAGTCGGACTTTCTGTCCCGATCTACCACCCAGACGAGAAAAAGGCTCCATGATCTACCGGCAGGCTAACAACATCCTCATGTTGTCTTGGATGGATAACCGGGATGTGAACGTCCTCACAACAGTCCAACGTCCCATCTTCCAAGACAGCAGACATCGTGACAGAGCAACAGGTGAAGTAATCAAGAAACCTTTGGCCATCTGTGATTACAATATTAACATGAGTCTGGTCGACAAGTCTGATGCTGTCATCTCGTCAGTCGAGTGTGCGAGGAAGACGATGAGGTGGTATAAGAAGTTATTCTTCCACCTCCTCGATATAACCCTGTACAACTGCCACATCCTCCAAGCAACAATCACCGGCAAACAGAAAACTATGGAGAACTTCTGCATCGAGTTGTCCAGGGAAATGTTGAGGAAGAACATGATGACTGCCTCCCAAGCCCAGCAACGCCCCGCACATTGACAGCCAGCAGCAGAAGGGATTGCCAGACTAACAGAACATCACTTCCTTGACTGGGTGCCGCCCACAGAGGGCAATGCAAGACCCCGCAAGCGGTGTCATGTTTGCCGGAATATGACACAGAGGACCCCATCAAGAACAGATACCAGGAACTGGTGCGAAGATTGTGAGGTTGCACTGTGTTTCCCGGACTGCTTCAAGGAATATTGCACCCTTGAACATTTCTAAAAGAGTGTGTTCAAAGACTGCGATAAAAGACGCTATCAAAAGTAAAGTGTGTGTATACAAACCTAGTGTAAATATTATATATACAAAGTGCCGAACACAATATGTAAGTGATAGTGACACTCAAATATACGTAAAACTGTGACGGACACCAATAAGTGTAAATATATCATAATTATATCCCTGTGAACAATGACGATAACAGTGAGATAGTATACAATAAAACATGAGTACAAAATACAATGCGAAAACCCATATTTCTAAGTCAAAAGTGCCTAAAACAATGTGTAAAACTCATATTATAACTATAAAATATACGATAAAGTATAAGATCAATAAGCAGAGTGAGTGAGAGAGGCAGACAATGAAAGTGAGAGTGATGGCGGACTAGTGTCAGTCAGCTGGTCGTGTGTACGTGCATGCGTTCTGTTGGTGTCTTGGCGCAAGATGGCCGCCGGTCACCATGGTAAGAAAGGACGAGCACGGGGCTCGCCACTCGTCGGCACTTATACAACTTGAATCTATGCACTTATCACACTGTTACTTCACTTACAATGAAATTTTGTGATACATGTTGCTAATATATGAACTATGAAGGCATACATGATGCTCAGGTGACATGCTGCCTTGCTCAGCTGTGGGGTGCCGGAGCGGGAGGTTTGAAGAGCTCCCGGCACCAGCTGATGGTTGAGCCCCCCCCCCCCTCCCCCACCCCCCTGGACCCCCAAATAACCGAGGTGAGTGTTTTTTATTTATTTTTATTTCTCATCTATTTCAGCTGATAAAAAAAAAATCCGCTGGTCCCACAGTGTGTTTTTATTATTAATTAGCTAGTGCTCAGTGGGTTTTAGGATGTCAGGTTAGTTTAATGACCATATTGTTGTTGGAGGAGGCGGGTGAGGGTTTGTTTACGTCTGTGTATGCCTGCCTCACCGACTTGCATTTTCAATGTACAGTAAACGTTTACCTAAGCTGACAATCCTAACCCTAACTTGGGAGCTGCCACCCCCAGACACCTGCAATCGGAGCAGTAGTAGAGCTTCCTGAATAATGTCAGACTTAAACAGAATCAGTTACCAAAGGAAATTAACGAAAACATTAGGGGAAAAAAGCTGTTGATTTACAAAAGACACATTCAAAATCGGACATGTATAAGGTGTACTTAAATAGATCATTCCAGTTCTTCGATTATTTAAATATTTGGGATAATCCTTAATGACAACCTGATGTGTAAATCTCATATAATACAGTATATTGTATAGTAGATAATCATGTATAATAACACTAGAGTGAGTATACATAGTTGCCAAATTAGTCATTGTTGAGTATCTAGTTGCATTATATATATACCGTATATATATATATATATATATATATATATATATATATATATATATATATATATATATGTATATATATATATATATATATATATATATATATACAGTATATATTTATTTTTGTATATACAGGTATATGTGCGTAGGGAATGTGTGTAGGTATATAATGTGTAGGGAAAGTAACAAGGGAAACAGTAAGGGTGTGAAAGATAAGAACGGGCGAGTGCTAGCCGAGAAGCAAGAGAGAGTCGAAAGATGAAGGGAGTACTTCAACGAATTGCTGAATGTCAGGAATGAAGCGCCAGCATATTGAGTTGGATGGGGTATGGGAGGGAAAAGAAGATAAGTTGTGGAGGAGGAGGTGGCAATCAGGGGGGTAAAAAGTGTGTGAAGTCATGAAAAGAGTGAAGCTGAGGAAAGCACCACGAATAGATGTGTACGGAAACGCTGAGGCATGGTGGTGAGATAGTGATCGAATGGGTATGGAAAATTTGCAAACTAGCATGGGAGAAGGGGAGTGCACCTGATGACTGGAAGACAGGCATAATGGTTCCCCTATATAAGGGTAAAGGGGAAAAAGGAGTGTGTGGTAACCACCGAGAAATATGTCTTCTAAACATAGTAGGGAAAGTATACAGTACACTAGGGTAGTGATTGAGAGTAAGAGCGAGAACGGAAAAAGGGATAGGTGACGAGCAGGGCGGGTTTAGGAAAGGAAGAGGATGTGTAGATCAGATTTATAACATGAAATGTGTTTTGGAGAAATATCTGGAGAAGCAGCAAAAGTTGTACTTTGAGAAGGCCAATGACAGAGTGGATAGAGAATGTATGTATTTGGTAGGTAGTAGGGGTAGGCAGCCCCGCCCAGGGAAGTACTACCGCCAAGGTTTCGGGAGACTCAGGGAATAGCCTGAATTCCATTTTCTCTCCCAGGCCTTGGTAGCTGGATACATATCTTTCTGCCTCACACATCAGGGGTATCAGGAAAACCCTCTTTATATAACATACACATCCAACTTCACGACATTGCCCTACATCGCTATCCTCTATCCATAAAACACTACTCTTCCCACTACATATCATAGTCATGTAACACCGTACACCTTTACCTAACAAATATGGCAGTACAATTGTTAAGAGCAAACCTGGTGGTCCCTCGGATATCCACCCCCGGCAGGGTTGGGTCATTGACACAGGGCCCTCCCGGTCGTCATCATGCGACTGTGTCAAGAGCATTGCAACGTCCCAAAGCTGCTCGTTGGTGCAGCTTTTTTTTTAGCAATATAAGGGGACTTCACTCTAACATCAATTCTGTACACCAATTTCTTCAAGCAGAATCCCCTACTCTCCTTTTTTTTACAGAGACTCAAGTAACATCCACATCTGACACGTCTAGATTTAATTTTCCAGGTTATCAACTGCTCCAAAATTTCAGACCTAAAGGAGGTGTATGTTGCTTCTCAAAATCTGAAATTGCCCTGGAGGAGGTTACTAGTTTCAATTGTCCCGATTTTGATTATTCTATATACAAATTAATTTCTGCTGGTAAATTTAAATACATATGTTGCATCTACCGTTCCCCAAATACTCCTCCAGAGCAAAATCTTTTTGATTCTCTCTCCTCACAACTCAGTGTCCTCAACTTAAATGCTTCTTCTGAAATCACTGTGTTGGGTGATTTTAATGTCCATAATGTTGAATGGCTCACTCATTCAGCCAGGACTGATGATGCTGGTCTTGAATGTGAGCTATTTGCAGACTCATTTAATCTCACTCAACTAGTCAACCAACCCCCCCGTGTACCAGATAATCCTAATCATAATTCCCACCTACTGGACTTATTTTTAACAACCAATTCAGAAAATTATGATGTTACAGTGAGGTCCCCTCTTGGATCTTCTGATCACTGTCTGATACAGGCCACCTGTCTATCACCTACCACACCTTCCCACTCTGAACCTGTTTTAGTGACTAAATGGCATTACGATAGGGCAGACTGGGAGGGTCTTCAAGGTTTCTTTATTGATATTCCCTGGACCTCTTTCTTTTCTAATGATGCACACTCCACCTTGAGCCACATACAAGATTTTGTAAAAATTGGAATGGAAACTTTTATTCTTCATCAAAAGTACAGTAAAAGATCTAATTCACCTAAATGGTTTGACCATAATTGTGCTAGAGTAACTGAACAAAAAGCAATAGCCTACAATGCATACACAAGATCAAAAACACATGAAGCCTTTAATTACTTTAGAAACATCAGAAATCATGCCAAAACTGTATTAAACCTAACTAAATCAAACTTTCTCCACAAGCAGGCAAATAAACTTCTAAATAATCCAAATGATAACAAAATATTTTGGTCTACTCTTAACTCATTCAAATCCAACTTCACTACTGCTTCATCCATTCCACCATTAAAATCTCCGACTGGCAATCTTGTAAGTAACCCACGAGGTAAAGCTAACCTTCTTGCGGATATTTTCTCCACCAACTCAACCTTAGATGAAATAAATCAAGATGTCCCTGTACTTAATTTTAATTCGCCTGAAATTCCCTCACTTAAGATCCACACCAGACATGTCAAAACTATTTTGCAGAATCTCTCAGTAGATAAGGCTCCTGGTCCAGATGAAATTCCTCCAATAGTACTTAGGAATTGCTCCTTGGTGCTCGCTCCTGTATTGGCAAACCATTTCCGTCTGTGTACTCATACCTCATGCTTCCCAGTACCCTGGAAAGAAGCAAACATCCATCCAGTTCCTAAAAAAGGTGCCTCTTCAGATCCATCAACCTACAGACCAATAGCTATAACTTCCACTCTTGGTAAAGTCTTTGAAATTTTATTCAATAATCACATAATTAAGCATCTTGAGAATAATAAATTAATCAGTGATAGGCAATATGATTTTAGACGATGTCGATCAACTGCAGACATGCTTTGCTTTCTTACGCATCAAATCAACCAAGCTACAGACCAACATGGTGAAACACATACAATAGCACTGGATATATCAAAGGCATTTGATAGAGTCTGGCATCAATCCTTACTGTCGAAGATGTCACACTACGGCCTTGCATCATTAGTTCCACTAATGTCTTCTTATCTTCATAACAGAAAAATACGTGTAATGGTAGATGGCCTTTATTCTCAATTTCACTCAATAAATGCTGGTGTTCCCCAGGGATCAGTTTTGGCCCCGACTCTGTTCCTTATTCATATCAATGATCTCATATCTACCACTCATAATCCAATACATTCTTACGCAGATGACTCAATACTCCACAGTTCCTTCACATTTACCAATTCTTTCACCCAACCCGATCTTCTAAATTCAAAAATAAACACTGCAATTACTCTGAACCAGGACCTTTCTAGAATTAATGAATGGGGACAAAAGAATCTAGTTTCCTTTAATGCACAGAAAACCAAGTACATTCAATTTTCTAACCGACAGAATCTCACTGACTCCCATCTATTTTTTAATGATGTAAATATTCCCACTTCCCCTAGTATTGACATTCTCGGTGTAACATTAACTACTAACTTGAGCTGGACACAATATGTTAGAAGCATTGCTAAGAATGCCTCTAAAAAACTGGGACTCCTGTACAGAGTTCGAGAATTCTTCACTGACGAGCAGTTGGCCGTAATATATAAAAGTCATGTGCGTTCTCAGATGGATTACTGTTCACCTCTGTGGAGTGGAAGTTGAGTGGTTGCATTGAGGCAGTTGGACAAAATTCAAAATAAAGCTATTAGATTAATCAATAACCCTGCAATCACACAGGACCTTCCTACATTATCCATACGAAGAAATGTTGCATCCCTTGCATTATTCTACAGATATTTTCACAGCAATTGTTCCGAGGAACTTGCTTCAATTGTGCCGCCTCTCCACATCTTTCCCCGTAGAACTAGGGCAGCTGAGAGCGCCCATGAATTTACACTTTCTCCTCCACAATGCAGAACTTCTGCTTATCAAAATTCATTTATCCCTAGAACTACTACTCTTTGGAATTCACTTCCCTCGAGTTGCTTTCCACAAACTTACAATCTAAAAAAGTTTAAATCCAGTTGTTACAAACATTTTATGAATGGAGGATGCCTTTAGGCACATGGACCTTTTTGTTTTATCTGTGTTTTTCCTTCCTCCGTTCATTGTCTCTTAAAAAAAAAAAAAAAAAAAAAAAAATGGAAAGTACTTAAAATATACGGAGTAGATGGCAAGTTGCTGAGAGCAGTGAAAATCATGTATGAGGGTGCAAATGCAGCAGTACGCTTGGAGAATGAGCAGAGTGAGTTTTTGTATCTGAATGTTGGGTTGAAGCAGGGGTGTGTGATGTCTTTGTGGTTGTTTACTGTATATATGGATGGAGTTATGAAAGAAATACAAGGAAGAGCAGTGGATATTGGTGTATCACTAATAAGGGAGGAAATGAGTGGAAGCTGCCTGTACTGCTGTTTGCTGATGATACAGTTCTAATGAGCGATAATGAATGATAGTTGCAGGGTCTGGTAAAAATGTTTGGAACAGTGTGCGAAAAACGAAATCTGAAGGTAAATGCGGGGAAGAGCAAGGTTATGGTCTTCAAAATGGGTGAAGCCACAGAGTGTGAGGTGAAGTTGAACGGTCAGGCTATGGAGATTGTCAGCTCATTTAAGTATCTGGGCAGTGTGCTGAGTAAAGATGGGAGTTTGGATGAAGAAGTGCGGGAGAGGGTGCAACAGGAGAAGAGGGTTGTAGGAACGCTGAAAGCAGTAACAAGAAATAGGGTGGTCAGCATGGAAGTGGAGAAGTCCTTGCATGACAGTGTGGTAATCCCGACACTGACTTATGGAAGCAAAGCATTTACGTTGGTGGAGAGATTCAGACCAAGAGTGAGAGGGGTGGAAATAAGTTACCTGAGAAGTGCGTGCGCAGTTACATGAGGAGATAGACAGACAAATGAGGAAGCAAGAGGGAGGTGTGGTGTGGAGGTAGATGTGATGGAAAGTGTGAAAAGGAACACCTTGAGATGGTTCGGCCATATGGAACGTATTGGAAGTGAGAGAATGACTAAGAGGGTGTACGAGAGTGAGGTGGAAGGACAGAAAAGGAAATGTAAACCGAGAGAGAGGTGGAAGGATGGAGTGAAGAAGTATATGGATGAGGGCGGTGCTGATTGGGAGGAGGGACGTCGACTGTCTGGGGACAGAGGTGCATGCCCCGTTTCGTTCGTGGCCACCCCTTCGGGAATCACAGCGGCAGGCAATAGACAGATATATAATGTGTGGGTGTGTGATCGATGTTCAGCTTTGTGAAACGGATGTTGTATAAAAGCCACGCCTACAGTAGATAGTTAACCAAAATTCAAAATACATTTCCATATATCTAAAACTCATTACATGCAAATTAATTTCCCATCTTACTTATGATTAGAGTTATTCCAGTTTTAATAATGTTTCGTAAATCAGAGATGATCAGTTGAACTTATACCAATAGTTCCACCTGTTTGCATATGCTTTCGTAGCACCAAAATGTCTCGTAGCAGAGCAAATTTAGCAGTGTATTCTTGGGCAATTGACAGACAAACTGAGATTTATATTATATCCAACATATCGTGTACTGGCATAAATTAAATAAATTTGTTATGTTATTAATGGTCCCAGAATTAAGTTTATTGGATATTGGATATTAAAAGGCTGAAATACTACCCACACACTCATGATTCAATAACCGAATGACACCTGCCTAAAATGTCGTAGCTCAACTCACTTCTCCCTCTCATCAATATCTCCTCATTGACTTATGAGGCTCTGAGTGGTGAGCGGGAGGGATTTCTATTCTATATTTATTTTGGAAATGCATATATTAATATATTTATAACACAGTCGATATACATTTAGAATCAATATTGAGAATCATATAGGTATGCACTCCAAATGATTTCGGTTCAAATATGTTATCAATCTACTTGTTATGCAACCACATACATGAACAATTATGTAAAAGGTATACTCATGTAAAGACCATTATAGATACCTCACCATTTTAGGAGGCTCACTGTAATGACAACGTTTTGCAAATAGCTTTCTCAGTAGATTAATAACCAGAAACATAATTCCCAAACATGAACACTGAAAGGAAGCAACAATAATGTGGTGGCCTGAACATCGTGAAGTTTATGAATAATCGTGAAGTTTATAGTGATGATAGTGATATTATATAGTTAAGCTTATAATAAAAATATATAGTCATACTGAGGCAATGTTAGCATGTCTTTTGAAAACACACATCATTACAGTAATAATATTGCATCCGTCCAAAGCATAAACAAAATAATGATAATAATAATTATAATCACTAAATTGTCTGCAAAAACTAACTTATATACCTAGTTATTATCCCAAATTCGAGTTAACTTAACTTAATTGCAACACCCAACAACTTAACTAAACTTAACTAGTTAATTTAACAAGTTAATCGACCTAACCCTGATATATATATATATATATATGTTTCCAATCTCTCAGTGGGGTTCGAACCCCACTGAGAGCTTGGAAACATTTAGTGGCTCACGTGTATTTGTGATATATACTCAATATATATATATATATATACACATATATATATATATATACTGTATATATATATTGTATTTGTTCTATGTGTATGAAGGAGACAGACTGCCTGTATCTAGTGTCTCCCTCAAAGACAAAAGACTGGTAGGGAGCCAAAGGAAAGGGATGTTGGGGTCGAAATTACTGGACACACAAAGTTTAACCCCTAACCCCTATTGGCCTAAATTGACCTTCATTCCCTGATAATTTTCAGTCATAAGCAATAACCAGATCGTAATACAATACCCTTGAAAGTACGGTAATTACTTTGTACAGAGTCTTCTCTGTACAACGTCTGGTTGTCTTGCAACGATCTTGCATAGGTCCCAAAATCACTAAAAATTAGCGGTTTTGACCTGTTTTCGCTATGTGTAACGCTGCCATGGTGTGAGAGAAGGTGATATCGCACACCAGTGCGAGCCCAGACTTCGTGGGCTCCAGATGAGGCCCTAGCACATTCCACATTGCTTCACGATCCACACGATCATACGCTTTTTCCAAATCCATAAAAGCCCAAAATATCTCTTTATGCTTCTCTAAATACTTCTCTCATTACTGCCTACTGCAAACATCTGATCCATGCACCCTCTTCCCCTCCTAAAACTGCACTGTTCTTCTCCTCTCTATCAACACCCTGCCATACAGCTTTCCAACCACTGATAATAAACTAATACCTCTATAACTTGAACACTCCTGCCGATCTCCCTTCCCCTTGTACAACGGCACAATACATGCACTCTTCCAGTCTCTTGGTACCATTGATACAACAAAGCACACATTGAAAAGTTTCACCAACCAATCTATTATCACATGTCCACCCTTCTTTATACACTCTATGTCATGATAATGATAATATCAGATGGTAAGAGACAATATGAGCTTGTATGGTAGTCCTATCTTTCATGAGAATTTTGTGGTGCATTTTTTCAATACCAATACAAAAGGGCTAACGGTTGTATATGCAGATTCGCCACTGTACGATATAATTATACATCATCACCCACAAACTTCATAATGATCATATTTTTGGTGTGAAACAAAATTGAATTAGCCCTTGTTTGGCTTAAGGCGGTCAAGAGAACCAAGACCTAAAGAGCGGGGCCCGACTAAAGTCCAATGCGATGTTGAGCACATAATTGGCTCTGAGAGAGAGTCTGAGCGGTGGGAAGAGCGCGGGTTTGCTCTGACAGTTCGGCACGGCACCTGTACTGCGACTGGTCCCTCCTCCTCACTCACTGCCTCCCTAGACAGGGAATTATCAACTCTGCGAAGCAGAGTGGTATCGCAGACACAGGTCCCGCCCGTATACTGTGCACCACAATTCAGCTTGTTCGTCGTCGTCGTCCGTCGTCCGTCCGGAAACTCCTCCTATACCATCCGATGGATTTTCACCAAATTTCACAGGTATATTCATTTGGTCAATGCGAAGGTCAGTCAAAAAGAAATGTTCAATTTAACTTAAAGGTTAAGGTCAAAGGTCAAGGTTAAAAATAAGGTCAATATTTCATGTGTCTTAGTTTTTACTCAAATTTCTTCATTTTCACTATACAAGTTACTAGTAACCTCGATATCCTATTGACCAAATTTTAGGTAAATATTCTGAAGGGTAAGGTCAAAGGTCATGGTCAAATGTAAAAATATTTGTTTTACTAGTATTTCTTATATTAACTATTAGATTCTCACTAAACTTACCATGTATATTCGGAATACTTAGGGCAAGGTCATACATGATACTAAACAATTCCATATGAAAGGTCAAGTTCACTGGTCAAGGTCAAATAAAAGGTCAATATGCTAATTTCATTACTTTTCATGCAAACTTCACAAAATTTGGCAATATAGTTGCACTTTAAATGAAAAGGAAAATAATATATTTTGAGACGCATATCATGAAAGTCAAGGTCAACTACTCTATAAATATATATGAAACTAACTGATGGGTTTTAATGAAATTAGTCATGCTTATTTGATTTTTCTGGGCAATGTCAATGACATTTTTTGTTTACTCTTACATAAAGGTCAAGGTCACAGGTCATGGGGAAAGGTCAACTTATACTATTTATTTTTAGTTTTATTCAAATGTCTTAATTTTCAGTTTACAAGTTACTGGTAACAATGATATCATATTTCACAAATTTTAGATAAATATTCTAAAGGGTAAGGTCAAAGTTCAAGGTCAAATGTCAAACTAGTATTTTTACTAGTATTTCTCATACTAACTGTTAGATTCTCACTGGGCTTACCATGTATATTCGGAATACCTAGGCCAAGGTCATACAATAGACTATTGTATTCCATATGAAAGGTCAAGGTCAAAGGTCAAGGTCAAATAAAAGGTCAATATGCTATTTTCTTTACTTTTCATGCAAACTTCACACAATTTGGTGAGATAGCTGCACTTTAAGTGAAAAGGAAATTAATAAATGTTGAGACATATAAAGGTCAAGATAAAAGTCAAAGGTCAAGGTCAACTATTCTATTAATAAATATGAAACTAACATGTGTTTTAATGAAATTAGGCATGCGTATTATTTTGATGTTCATGGGCAATGTCAATGCAAACAAAAATGTACTCATACATAAAGGTCACAGGTCAAGGTCAAAGGTAAACTTTTATTATTTAAAAACAAATATTACTAACATTTTAGAAAACTGGCTGTGTTATGGCTTATTACTTAAATATAGCCTAATATATATCAAATTTCACATAAATATTGTAATAGTTAAGGTCAGAGGTCAAGGTCAGGATAAGAGTATTTGTCATTTTCCCTAAACTCCCGACTTGATTGTTTAATGTATTGTCATAAAATTATACAGGCAAATTCAGTTGGTCAGTGTGACGACCATCCAAATGTATGTATATTACTTTTAGTCAAAGGTCAAAGGTCAAGGTCACAGTATATGATCACTATTTGTAATCAATAAGTTTTCATACGAATTTGGCTACACCATATTCATAATGCTAGTTAATACGAGCATTGCTGTTAAGCTAACTAAATCCTTGATAAGAAATTCTAAGGTCGAAGGTCAAAGGTCAAGGTTAAAGGTCGATATATGATTTTTACTAGTATTTCTTATTTAATGTAGGATTCTCATTAGGCATATCATGCATATTCGGAATGCCTAGAGCAAGGTCATACAAGAATAAGAATAATTCCATTTGATAGGTCAAGTTCACAGGTCAACGTCATAATAACAATAATCTTCTGGTTACTTATATAGCGCCCGTATCGTCTCCTTCGAGGATTCACACGCGCTTGGCTTTCTTTAGTTTACCAGAGACTATTACCCATCCCCCTTGCTCATGGGGAGATGGTAACCGCCGGCTATGTCCCAGAAAAACTTTTCAATCTGAACGGGGATTGAACGCGAGACCTTCAAGATGAGAATCAGGCATGCTATCAACTGAGCCAGCCGGACGGCTAATTTCTTTACTATTCATGTAAACTTCACAAAATTTGTGGAGACAGTTGTGCATTAAGGGAAAATTAAAATGTTAAATTTTCAGACATCATCAAGGTCAAGATGAAGGTCAAAGGTCAAGATCAACTATTCCTGTAATACCTCTGAAACTAACTGATGATCTTTAATGAAATTTGACACACCTATTTGATTTTCTAGAGTTACATAAAAGCAAACAAAAATATAATTCTACATAAAGGTCAAGGTCACAGGCCAAGGTCATAAGTTGACCTTCATCATAAAAAAAGTCCATTTTCGATAAGCTGATGACTGTTAGTTGCATTTTACTTAAATAACATATATTTCAATCATATATATATATTATAATACTTAAGGTTAAAGGTCAAGGTCAAAGAACAAAACAAGAGTGTTGATAATTTTCTTTAAAGTCTTCCTAGACTGTTTAACCCTTTGTGTACCGGTGACGTCTTTTTCATTGTATTCTAGCTATACTTAGACGATTTTGTGGAGCTTATGAAGGATCTGTGGTAGTAAAAAGAGTTAAGATAGTTGAAAGCCTGCTAATTTTATGGAGGCCCTTCATAAACTAAATAAAATCGTCTTAGTATCCAGTATGAAATGAAACCGACAGAACTGTACTGAATGGGTTACGTATCGTCACCAAATTTGCTGGCAAATTTGGTTGGTCAATGCAACGATTGTCCATTTTTTTTTCTTTTTTATTCAAAGGTCAAGGTGAATGATAAAGGTCACAGATTATGGTCACTATTTCTTTCTTATATATATTTTATATATATTTTATATATAGATATATTTATATACCGGTTTATATATATATATATATATATATATATATATATATATATATATATATATATATATACTGTATATAAACCTATTTTACCTAAGAGATTCAATACTACTTGCAGAATTATAGGTCGCAGAGTTGCGTATGCATTTTTTTTTTTTTTTTGGTAATGCGAAAAATGCACACCTACTTTATTTAAGGACATTACCGTATTTTAGGGTTTTTGTACTCGAGTTGCAACATCGTTGCAAGACAACCCGTGGTCGTGCAAGGATGGTTCAGGTGTCATTGAAAAGCACAATTATCGCCCTTTCAGGGATACATAATTGTAATACGCTCTGGCTCTTGTTTATGCATGAAAAAGAGCATGGAATGAAGCTCGTTTAGGGTAAATCTGCCGGCTTGGCAGGTAGTAGAAGTTACAAACCTAGCCGCTCGTTGAGTGTTAAGAATATTTATCATCGCTCATTTATTATGTTATTTTGGTGTAGCATTACACTGTACATTATATTTTGGTGTTGCCTCTTCAACTGCATGGACCATCACCTATGTGTTGTGGTTTGAATATATTTATACTAATAAAACTGAGTGTCCAAGGCTGCCAGACAATGTAAGTTTCATCTAATTTCAGATTTGATATGAATATTTGGCTATTAGTAGTGCGGGAAATTCCCTTTTCACTCAATATATACGCAATTCTAGTATTTAGTTTTTATTCAAATTATTTTTAAAGCATTGAATACGTGAATGTGCGTATCCATGCATTTACGGATACCCTTCCGAAATATGTGATTGGGTTATCCAAACGCGAGAGAGTTATATTCCATCATGTCAAACAAAGATATTATTGCAATAGCATTTGCACTGTTTTCTATTTTCAGCTACCTGACATGTCATTAAAGACACCCTTACTGTTTCGAATACATTTATATTGTATGAATGTTATCTTATTAAAAATATTCTATGGGTGATAGTGTCTACTGAGTGAGAAGCTTAATACATGTCATGCTAGTGTGTAAGTCCGAAATGACCAGACAGTTGCGATGCAAGTTCAGGTGAGTGACCCACACTGAGCTAAACTGAGAGATAGCCAATGCGCCACTGGTCTGACAAGCCAGACTATAACGATTCTCTTATAAAGTTCATTATTTGGAATAGGACCTACATGCTCCATCATGCTGAGATATCGAAAATACAGGAGGGAGAAATAGAACATAGAAGAAAAAACAATGATACGATATGTGTTTAATTGCTTGTATTCTCTCCCTTCCAACGGTCACACTTTTTCTTCATTATCCTTTATTTGTTTTCAACCTATGGTACCAGCTATATTGTTTCATATCATATTGTTTGTGTTTTTATTGCAATCTATCTATATATATATATATATATATATATATATAAAATAATGTTATCATTACATTTCATAATAGAGTTTAAGAACCTAGGCATTTTGTAAAAATATCCTTCTTTCTGTTTATCGTAAGAATATCATTTAACACATATTCGATTTAGTAATTGGGTTCCTGAGATTGTATTAGTCATTATATATTTACCTATAACAGATGATCATAGTAAGAGAAGAGCATAAGCGATAATGCAAAAAAAAAATGTTCATGTAAACTATCTTTAATAATAAATTGATTCATGAAAATATTGATTGTAAAATATATATAAAATGCCACAGGTGGTTTATGTTCGTGGTTGAACAACATTTTAGAGATGCAGTGTATCTTATATAACTGGAGGATGAGGGTTAGAACGGAGTACAAGGTCACGGTGTGTTGTATAAGGTTTTAGTTATAAGGTACTAGAGAGTGCAAACATATATATTGAGGTTGACTTAGCTAAGGATTTGTTATTGCTATCAATGGAGTGAATACGTGTATTCACGATTCAGTAATAAGGTAGAACCTAAAAAAAACAGAACATGGATATAGAAGAGAGATGGGGAGCATGGGAGGATAACTAATAATTATGTGTTCTAGTGGTGTTGTGGTTAAGATTTGATGTGAAGTTAGAAATATAATTATATTAGAGATTGAGATATTTGTAATATTTATAACATATATTGTACGTTCGTATCAAGATATTCAAGGTATAGGTATGTGTATACTTGAAGCTAACTATTTAGTAGGGATTTCAAAGATAGAGACAAACAATACTAGCATAAAGCATCTCAAAAGGATAGTCTTTCCACGTGTCTCGGGTAGGTTCTGGTCCTCTCGCCTCCTTCCTGTACGCTGCTTATCTGTTGTCGTCAGAGTTTTTTTTTTTTCTATGTCTCAACCTTGGGACTCTAGGCTGTTCAGTAGTCAGTAACTCTTGTGAGGCCCCAAGATTATTAATTGAAGCTTCGAGATGTTGGGTGCTTCGTATGTCGCTCTAGAGTCTAGATGACCATAGTGGAGCTTCAAGGCGTTGGTTGCTTCCTTTCTGCCACACTAGATGGCAACACATTATACACGTCACTTGATTGGAGAGAGCACGTATCACAGCATCTTCAAATATGGTCAGGCATTTTCTATGCTATAAATTGTTGACGATATAGGGGGTATTTTTTGTATGTGTCAGTGTAGCCAGGACAATCATAGAACACAGGGACAATCAGATCACCTCAGAAAAATCCCTGATGTTTGGCATGGATTCTATCTAAAGGTCCATTAGGTCTGCAGTCCAGCACGCTATACACTGTGTGGCGCCTGGTTCTCGCTTTCTTTCTGCTGGGCTGGTGGCGGTACTGTGAAGGTGTAGGGTGCCTTGGGAACAATTAGGTTACAGTAACCTGGGTAAGTGATACTGCGCCATTGACATGAGTAAGCAAAACTGGTTGTTCCACCTCGGTAAGTGTAGAACAGGGGTGAATCTGGGTAAGAGATCTCCCTACAGCCTGGGTAAGCACTGGAGCTTAGCTGGCGAGTAATTGTCACATCCTGGGCTCTACCCTTTTTCGGTGCTCGTCAGTGCGGGCCAGCTTTCAGGTAAGAAGGGTAGGGGTAGCCCTTATGATAGGGCCAAAGTTTATCCCCTCTATCATGGATGTGTTAGGTATTGGCCAAGTGCGAGATGGGGCAGGAAGCAGAATTAATGCTTGTTTTCTGTTGGTTGGCTGTAGAGGGGAAACTGTCCACATCCGTTCTCCATGGTGAAAGCTGCTGGAGGAGACCGTTGTATATCCGGGGTGATTTAGGCCGTGTTTTGGTGTATACGGCAGAGGTGCAAGGCAGAGGGCAAGAGGTCAACTAAGGGCGAAATTAATAGCAAGGCCGCCGACAATGATGGTATTGGTGGCCCGGGTTGGTTGGTGGCAATCCTGCATTCTGGTTGATCAAAAAGCTTAAACTTGCAAATGTCAATAGATGCCATCAAATTATCAGATATTGATGATAATTAAATACTATGTTTATTGATTGTTTTCAATAACAACAAAATAATATGTTTCTGCATGTGTGTATGTGTTCAGTTCTTGCTACACAGTACAATTTACTTTAGCTCCATCTCCCATCAGTTCTCCCAAATTTGAATATAATCTTCTGTGGGTGGGTGAAATATATATCGTAAAATGAAGATACAATATTTGTTGATTGCTTTCAACACCAACAAAGCAATGCGCGTTTTGCATATGCGCTTTTGTCTCTTTCTTACTAAGCAGTGCAACTTTACTTTAGCTCTCTATCTCCGAAAATATATCCCTAGACTGAATACAATTTCTAAGTTTGGGTGAAATATTAATCGCACAAAGCTATCAGATTTAACACAAATAGGGTAGATGATAATCATCATTAATAATAATAATAATCTTCTGGTTACTTATATAGCGCCTGTCTCTCCTTCTTCGAGGATTCGCAAGCGCTTGGCTTTCTTTAGTCTACCAGAGACCATTACCCATCCCCCTTGCTCATGGGGAGATGGAAACCGCCGGCTGTATCCCAGAAAAACTTTTCAATCTGAGCGGGGATTGAACGCGAGACCTTCAAGGTGGGAATCAGGCACGCTATCAACTGAGCCAGCCGGACGGCTTTGCCTTTTAACTACGGCATTGGGTCGTAGCTGGAATATGATTATTTCCTTACCAGCTGTTATGAATTTACCTCTTTTTAACATTACCTTCTATGTACTACTTCACTATTTTATTTAGCTCTTGCGTACTTTCTTTTCTCTCATTTCTCTCTTTCTCACTCCCGACCACTCCACCCAGCTATGCATTATTGAGCACCCAAGGAGCGGTGTGACCTCGGTGAAGAGAGCGCGCGAGAGAGAGAGAGAGAGTGTGAGTGGTTGGGGAGGAGGGGGGGGGGGGGGGGGGGGGGGAGAGAGAGAGAGAGAGAGAGAGAGAGACTTTAAGAATAAGTGTCATGTAGGGTACAATTCTGTAGACCTTCTATCTATTTTCTTCTAGACTACACACTCCACGATGACCCAGTCACAAACAAGAGAAATCCATACCAATTTTCCTTCGTATAGCTTACTCCATCCATTCCATCCATTTCGTTTTTGATCTACTTCTTCCATTATTTTATTCAGAGTCACTTTCCTCTATTCTCTCACCGTCAATGTGGAGCCATCTTGCACACGGTGGCTGGCAGGGCTAGAAGCTTGTCCAATGGTCTTGACTATTTAGGTGGCCTACCTGCCATTTTAGTGTTTGTGTTCCATTGACCACGTGGACCAAGTGTTCCCCCTTCTTCACTGGTAAGAGGGGGGGCTTCCGGTGATGGCATACTTCTCTGCCCTGAGTTACTGTTGATCTACTGGCATGTTTGGGAGTTTTGTTATGGCTATTCTTTGGTTTTGTTTGAAGAAGTTTGTGGGTGGCTACTGCTTATTCTCATCAAACTTGGATCACATCTGTGGCCACTTTACACCAAGCTGAGGGGCTAGGTGTTTTGTCAAACTCCTTGGACGGAGGCACCTTCAATACACCTTTCTTTCCTTGGGTTATACATAGTACCCAAATGTTGCGTCCGTGGTGGGTATGGGACCAGATGGGGGGAATCCTTCCACATAACCCACACAACCCTGAACTTACCTGTTCATGGCTATGGTGATTTTTCGAATATTACTCCTGACCCCTTTCTCCCCCCACCCCCTCCCTCTTCTCTTGGGGCAACACTAGAACTTTCCCATGCTCCCAGTAGGCAGAAACTCCACATCCAGTGGGTCTCGTTAACATCTGTCAAGAGCCTTGGAGACTTAACCCCTACTGTACCAGAGGGTATTACTATAAATGTAACCTCCAGTACCAGGCATTGTGGCCAAAATGGCGTCAAAGTCGAGAGAGACAATTCTCACACCCCAAAAGCTGAACGAGTACTGAGCTAGCTCGCCCGTGGGACCTTATATACACTCTGAGAAGTGTTGCCAACGTCTCAAAGCAGTGTTTACAAGTCATGATGCCAGGTACTGCTTGGTACAATGACTGATTGTTACAGAAGTACGTCATACGGCGCTGGTACTGGCGAGTGAATTTTTTACTGTCGACCAACGTACATCGCTGGTACAGTAAGGGTTAATGAGCTTACTGTTCCTGCTTCCTTTGTGAAATTTGTAGTGGTCTGTGCTCCTGATGGTGTGGACCTTAGGAATCTTATATATTTTCAACTTACGGAGAGTTGGTCACAGCCTGTGGTGCTGTACCTAAAGTGGTACCCTAGGATGATGAGTAGCTTAATGGTTGAAATGCTATATAGTGCTCAAAGCTCTATGTTATGTCATTATCGTCTCTTTCTGGCCAGGCAGTTACGTGTTCCCCTCAAGCTACTCTCAATCACTCGCGTGGTGTTATATACCTGTACTGTATGTGAAGGAACTTTTCACGTACAATGGGAAACACAATGTTGAGGAGTAAGCTTCTCAGCATGTTATAAATGTAGATCATAACCGAAAAAAGATTGACGGTGATTTGGTCCAAACTCCATACCTCATAATCACAAATTATTTACTAAAAATCCCTAGAATCTTGGAAACTGTCTAGTGCACTTATCGGGTTATCAGTATGACTGGTCGCTGTTAGCATTGCCAGGCTTAGGACATATTGACCGATCATGCAGGTGCCTTGCTATGGGCCTCCATCTGTTTGTTTTACAGGGCTTCAGTTGTTCATGAGGTGGTGGACTGTCCTAGTCCTCTCTTCTGTGTAAATTGTGGTGGTGATAATGCTGTTTCCTTTGAAATCTTGTGATCGTTATTAACCCGGGAGCTGCAGGGAGACTCTTAAGAGTTCCCCCGGCGGACTGCGGGGAGACTCTTAAGAGCAGAGCTTTTGAACGCGTACCAAAACCGCGTGTTTATAGCCAGGCGGCTGAAAATTGGTGTAGGTATAGTACTACATGTCAACTCTCGACACCACCCCGCCAAACGCTCGCCCCGCACTCGTGCAAGCACCACCGCGCCAGTAACCAAGCACTAGTCGTGGAACCCACACGTCCCTCACGCTCGCTCCCTGATGACACAACCAGCCCTCCTTCTGGTGGTGTTAGCCGCCGTGGAAGGCAGAGGGTGGCTGCTAAAGACCCTAGCTACCAGTACGACACGCTCTACAGCTCTGAGGACGAAAGACCAGCACCCAAAGCACGGAAAACACGTGCAAGCACGGCAAATGTACAGAGGTCATTGGTGTTTCGGGACACTACCACCACGACCCAGGCCACTGCAACAACCACTACCACCACCACTGCCACCACTGCCACCCCTGCCACCGGTACCAGCGACGCAGGAGGCCGCCCTAGGGCTGCAGAACCTGCGGGGGCAGGAAAAATTAAAGGCACGGGCGTAGGGAAGAGAACCCCTATGCCAGCCACAGTGACCCTACCACCACCACCACCACCAGCCGCCCCTGGCCCGGCTGCCCCTGCTGCCCCTGCCGCCCCTGCTGCCCCTGCTGCCCCTGCCCAAGGAAAAGGGAAGGGGAAGGGGAAGGGGAAAGGGAGAGGGAAAGCGACTGCTGGCCCTGCTGTCCCTGCCGGCCCTGCTGCCCCTGCTGCCCCTGCCGACCCTGCCGCCCCTGCCCAAGGAACAGAGAGAAGGGCGACAAGCACCACCATCATCTTGCCTGCCTCCAGGGCCACAAGACCACGCACCACTGCTGCCACTGCCGCCGCCCCTGCCACCGCCTCTGCTGTCCCTGTCCATAAGACTCCCGCACGTGCTAAAGTGACCCGGAAAACTCTGACACCATCAAAGTATGCCGCCCTGCTGTTTGATGGTGATTCGCAGGGCATTGGCAGCCCGGGTTTCGACGACGAAGCCCTAGCACGGGACCAAGGGTGGGGGGATTTGGGAGTGGACAGTGGGAGTGAGTCCGACGTCGGTGACGAGAATGAGGAAGGGCATCGTCTGTCAAGTGAAGAGGAGGGTAATGATGATGTAGTGCTGTATCGCGACCATGGAAGCGATATTTCAGACGATGAAGCAGACGCAGACGACATTCCGATCCCTGGGCTGCCTTCGTTCGATTGGTCTGACGGGGTCAATTTTGTACCTGACGTGCCCCAGTTCAATCCTGGGACGTCAGGAACAACTGACGACTGGCCCTGTGACGATCAAGCGAACGAAAGCGACTTCTTCCTCGCTTTTTTCGATATGGAGGTAATGACGTACATTGTTGCCCAAACAAACGCGTACTACAGGTGGGTGTTTGGCAGATTGGACGTCCTTTCTCCAAAAGCGAGAATACGAGGCTGGGTGGATACGACTGTGGAAGAATTTATGACGTTCTTTGCCTTGTTGTTCCTCATGCCTCTGATCAAGAAGCATGTGTTGCAACACTATTGGAAGCACGACCCTCTCATCGCCACCCCAACTTTCAATAAGTTCATGACTCGTGACAGATTTTTGTTGCTGCTAAAATTTATGCACTTTGCAGACAACGAAAATCCTAACAGGATTGACAGGATATGGAAAGTTCGGGATGTGTTCACCATGTTGTTGGAGAGGTATAGGAAATACTTTTACCCCTTCCTCAATTTGGTGATTGATGAGACGCTCGTGCTCTTCAGAGGACGTCTTGTTTTTAAGCAGTATATCCCCTTGAAAAGGCATAGGTTCGGTTTCAAGCTCTTCGGTTTGTGTGACTGCGAAACTGGAATAGTGCTTGACATGATCGTGTACACAGGCACTGACATTGACATACCGAAAGCCGCTGCCAATGACCCCATGGGCATGTCAGCTGCCATCGTCAGGAAAATGTTGGCACCTTACCTGGGCAAAGGCCACATCATCTACACTTACAACTGGTATACTTCTCCTGCTCACTGCCAGTTTCTTCATGACAACCAAACGGGGTCATGTGGGACTGTCAGAAAGACAAGAAAGTTTATGCCAAAGTTCACAGGTAATGCCATTCCTCTCACAGATGCCTCCTCCAGTGACACACCTTCAGAAGACGACCTGGCCCAGGAACACCGCGAGAGGCATGTGCGAAGAAGGCGACGAAAGGGGCAGAAATTCAAGCAGCTCAAAAAGTGTGGGAAAGTGATAGCCCTGAAGTGGAAGGATAAGCGAGACGTCCACCTGCTTTCCACCGTCCACACAGGTGCCCAGATGGATTCTGGCAAAATCCACTACCGAACCAAGAAGACCATCTACAAGCCCGACATTGTAGTGGACTACACTAAGAACATGCGCCTGGTGGACAAGTCTGACTGTCAGCTGTCAGGCGTTGAGTGTCTGAGGAAGACTGTGAAGTGGTGTCACAAGCTCTTCCTCCACCTAGTTGATATCACGATGCTCAACGCCTACAACTTGTGGTTGGTGAAGAAGGATATGTCCCCAAACCAGAAGCTGAAATTCCGGGAGTTCGTGTACAACGTCTCATACCAACTCCTGGAGAAGTATGGCACCACCACTCACAGACGTACGGCATGGCGTGGGGATCACGTTCCTGACCGCATCCAGGTGGGTGTCGAAAGACACTACCCAATCAACACCGAGATGCTTGGCACTCGTCGCAGGCAGGCGCAGTGCACCGTCTGCAGCTCCAGTGTCAGGAAACCCCATGTCACCAAAAGAGTCACCTCAATGTGCGCCGAGTGCAAAGTTCCACTCTGCCTGGGTGACTGCTTCAGGGACTACCACACCTTCAAGAATTATTGAGTGTCGCCCCCTGTCCTGCCCTGCCCTGGACTCGCCCCCTGCCCTGCTCTGCCCTGGACTCCCGCCCTACCTTACCTGACCTGACCTAATTGATCACGCTACCTCATAATGTAACATATATATTATATAATGTATAAGTTCCAAAGATGTCCCTGTGATATAGCTTTTACATTATATAATTGTATGTTTCATTATTTAGTTTATAAGTTTCAAAAATGTACATGTAATATGCCTTCTTTTTTTAGTATATCAATATATATGTTTGTTATTAGCCTAACTAATGTGTATATAATTATTTTCTTACCTCAAATGAATTGTACAAAAATAAATATGTTTTAATAAATCCTGTCAAACCTACTAAGATAATAAAAAAAACAATAAAAAAAAAAAAAAAAAAAAACAAGGTCATGTCATTGTATTCTTACAATATGATATATTCTATGAATATTTCATATTGTTTGAATACAATGGCATGATCTTGTAAAAAAAAAAATTATCAAAAATGTTCTAGACAGTATAAAACCTTCCCCATAACCCCCTCCTGGATTCGATCCCACTACCCTACCACACTTTGAGTTTTCCAGTCCGCGACCTTACCAACCATGCAACAGGAGCTCATACCAAATATCACTCAAAACTTTCTGTCTACAATCGAAATGACAATATACAAAACAAAATTAATTATCCCACCAATTTACGTTTGTAAATTGATGGGATTATCAATTATATCATGCCAAGGTTTATAAAAGTTTGTCTCTGTCAAGAATTAGTAATTATATAACTTTATTCTGTCAAAAATTGCCCAAACACTCAGCAAAATTGCCCCTCTCAGTGTGACTCCACTCATTTTCACACGGTCAAGCGGTCACGAGGTGACCCTTGCCGCTCCTTGATGCTCCAGCTACAGCAGCTCTGTCTGGGAACAAAATTGGTATAAATACAATAATGGATAAAATACTCTTCACAAATACATTTGTATTGTATAATATTGTAAATAAAAATGAATAATAACTGTGTGGGTGTCGAAAATTGCTCAACCAGCTTTCTTATGTCTCGCCTACACGCGTATATTGGATTATACATAGTCATGACTGTTATACAAATAATTGCAGTAGGTCTCGAATATACATTTATATTGCATATTACTTGGAAATAAATAAGTATAAGTTTCTCTGGTGGCAATCTACCCTTTCGCAAGTGTAAGGAGACACCAGTCTATATTTAGCCCTCTATCACAAAAGGCAATCTGCCTGTGTTTACTGACCACCCTCGTTGGTGGTCTATAATATAGTACTTTTTTTTTTTTTTTTTTTTTTTTTTTTTTTTTTTTTATATTCCAACTTACTTCCTCTCGGGCATAGGCTGAGAGCCTTAACATTCACCGCTTTACAATGAACAGTGAAGCCCGTGAGGTCTTGTTCCAGTCTAGGGAGTGAGACATGTGAAGCACATAGAGCACAACGAGCACCTGCCATCTTGCCTTCACATGAGGCACGGTGCTCACTCATGGCCTGAAACGACCCCTTCTCTGAGGCCACCTCGCTCCCGTGCTTCACTGTCTTACTCCCTACACTCGGACTCTCACACTTACACACACACAACGCCACCTGTTGAGCAGATAACTCACCAGGCATTGCACCCCTATAGCATATTTTGAATATGGGAATATTCATACAGTGCTATTTAATCAGGGAACAATGACGGTATTTTATTGACGTTTCGGTGGGCTTTGTGGTAATGCACTGATACTAGGTACAGCACAAATTCCATCCCAATAATATCTTCCCATTGATACATCGGGATTTGAACCCGGGACCTTTGGATTACCAGGCCAGTGGCAAGACCACTCCACCACACCTCCCCTCAGTCAATGGCCTACATCTTTCTGTTGTACTTCACATGTGTCTAAAATGCAATGTCTGCTTGCATAAAAATGCAATTCTGAAGTCCATTTATACGTACGACATACGCATGTCTCAGTTTCTCTCTCTCTCTCTCCATTCCTGACTCATGTTATTGTAGACCTCTTGGTGGCAACGAACACCAGACATCTGGTAGACATAAGGTTCAAAATACCAAGACATCCATACGCCTCGGGCGCCTCCACAATTATCACAAAGCTGGCTATCTATCTAGAGATCTGCCTGCCTTCCATCTCTCCACGACTCACTCACTCACTCACTCCCTCCCTGCATGCCTCCCTCCCACCCACCCACCCTTTCAGGCTTCCGTCTGCTAGAAACACATTCACAATTTGCGTAAATATCGCATCAATTGGTCTATATGCGGTATATTCCTTGTTATATGGGATGCCTACATACGTACACGTCTTTATTATAGCATGACAGTGCTCTAAATACAAGATTTACGTGATATTTATGGCGTAACACACCCTCTCCCCCTTTCATTCCCAGCACAACTCACTCACACCTTGGTTCACGCATAGAAACTCATTAGTAATGTGCGTAAATATCGCATGAATTGGTCTATATGCGGTATATATTTTGATATATGGCACGTATACATACGTACAAGTCTGTATTATAGCATGACAGTGCTCTACGTACAAGATATAAGTGATATGTTTGGCGTAAACCACACTCTCAGCTCATAAATTGCCGCCAAACCTCCAACACATCTTCATTCCCGCCTAAAAATTATCTTATAATTCCCTTATATATTGCAAATTTTGGTCACTATGAGGCATATTCATTGTTATATGGGTAGCCTACACACGTATACATAATCTACATAGCCTAAAAGGGCTCAAAAAAGGAGATATACGTGATAATACGCGGTAACCCACCCCCTCCTCCCTCTCCTTCTATCCCCTGGGCGCGTGAAAATTCGGCAGGGAAATCTCGCCGCTCGATGACAATCTAGCCGCGCGGTGCCATTCGCTCCACATTTTTCAACTACGGACCGTTCCCCCACCCCCCCCAGAAATTTTTTGGGGGGTCAAATATATATGGGCCGATGCACGCAAACATTCCCTACACGATGATGTACTTTTTATCGAAATTGGCAATAGGTCCCAAAATCATCATAGGTGCGCACAGTCTTACCCTGTAGAAAACCCCCTGTGCGCCGCGGAGAGGTTAAATGGAACAGTAAAAATTGTCTCTCTGAGCCACTGAAAAGTTATATTTCAAAGATGCTAAAGACCATGGGGTGGACGATGTCATTGCTGCAGTCAAAGAAGTCTCCAGGCTGGCACCCTCAACCACAACGTACGTCATACAAGTTGGATCAAATGACGTACAGCGGACCTGATCGGAGGACCTTCAGCAGAAATACAGTAAGCTGATCAAATCGTTAAACGAAAAGTCGCAAAGCATCATCGTATCAGGGATTGTCCCCAGGATTGGTGTAGAAAACTGGTTCTTCATCATAGCCACCAGTATAAATAGTCGTCATGTGAATCTCTGCAGGAAAGAAAGCATCGGTTTTGTCAGCACCTGGGACTCCTTCTTCCTTGCAGATCATTTATTCTTAGATGATGGGGTCCATCTGATCCAGGTGGGAGCAGCGCGACTCGGCCACCTGCTAAACGATGCAGTAAAGAATTTTCGGACACGAACCGAAGTCAACTGAGGACAGCCTGGGATGCGGATCTAGGACAGCGAGGACCGAGGCCAGCCAGAGATGTAAACGGAAATCCGCCGCATCATACAACATAATATACTCCGGAAATCAAGCAAATTCATTAATCAACTGCAACAACTCTCTCCTGGATATTAGGTATCTTTTTGCAAATGCTCGAAGTATTCGTAACAAATGTTCAGACCTTGAAGAAAGTTTTTACAGAAATTTTGAAATAATAGGTATCACCGAATCATGGCTAAACATTGAACATAGAGACTATTTAGTTGAATACAATATTCCTGGATATACAATGTTTGACTGTAGTCGGATAAA
>CM064542.1:18400274-18456264 GCA_032716605.1 Paralithodes platypus | reverse complement strand
TTCCTTTTGTATCTTATTACTTAGTATCCTTATTGAACTGATACTCTTTAATTATGAAAAAATACTGCAACTAATTAAAGTCATGTAGTATTTATAAAGACTTATTATTTAACCGAAGGCTTAGTAGTAGGCTATGGTTATGAAACCGAATAAGTTTCTCGATAACAGAAGGCCTATGAATTTTATAAAAAGTCTTGAAAGATAAATATTAAAGTAAGAATATTTCTGATCCTCTTCTCCCCTTTTTGAAATGAATAGATAGTTTTCTTATATGTTCCTTTTATTTATATTGTAATGTAATTATTCTTGGTTCTTGTCTTACGTTAATAGTATTATATTATTATTATCATCAGGATTTATATCAAAGTCACATAACAGAGTTAGATAGATATATATTTAATAATTCGTTAAATGTATTCTTAAAAAACCACGTAGAACATTGAGGTTTGATTATGAGTAATAAAGTTACAGGATCGCTTCATAGAGTTCGATTATTTTCAAGTCTCACATCAAATAATATGAAAAGCAAAATATAAACATTTTGAAGCCACAATATTTTCTTCAGCTTAGGAAATCACTAGAAGTAATATTACAGACACAGCCATGTTAGTCCTAAGGCGAAAATATTACTAATATGAGACTAATAGCATCACCGTACTAAGTTCACCGTTAAGCAATTGTTAAGCTTAATTCAAAGAAAATGAAGGAACTCGTAAGTATTAACCCTTAATTAGCGGTCTCACCACATTAAGTCGAGTTAAATAAAAGGCTGGACTATGTGGCTGCGCTTCCGAACATAGGTCGATTGGCAATTTCAGCACGTAATGTTGCTGAGAGAGAGAGACAAGTGGTGGCAGGAGACTAGCGAGCGTATGACTGCTCCAGACCACCGCGGCGAACCTACTGACACGAATCTCAGCTCCCTCCTCCCTCTCTCACTCGCTACATACTGAATTATATGGGGAAAGTACCGAATTACATGCTTTTTGCACTCGCGTTGCACGGTTATTGCAAGAAAACTAGCCATCATAAAAGGATCGTTATGGTGTCATTCGAATGCTCTGTTTATGCCCTTTCAGGGATAGGTACTTGTTTTACGTTCTGGGTCTTATTTAGGCATGAAAATGATCACGTAAACAGCCCTATTTTGGCTAAAAACACCCCGCTGGGCGGTACATATAAATAAACCGCATAGGCCGCTCGTAAGGTGTTAATATAAAACAATAGTATTACTTTCATCATAACCCAATTACTTAAAGAGTTGCTTTAGTCCACAAGTTAGTCAACTAAAATAGTTAAGTACATAATAGTAGCGTTAACGTTAATTCCCAATCAAATAGTTAAGTACATAAATAGTAGCGTTAACGTTAATTCGCAATCAAATAGTTAAACACATAATAGTAGCGTTCACGTTAATTCCCAATCAAATAGTTAAGCACATAATAGTAGCGTTCACGTTAATTCCCAATCACATATCTCACTAACCAACATAACGTAAGTGTTTACACCGAACACACTTAACCACACATTTATATAATCTGACTGACAGTCACAATCCCATTATAATACTTCACCCCGTCTTCCTCCAGCTGCAAGTTCACCTTCCCCAACTCCAAATGAGACTGGTTTGAATGCCCACAACTCGGGTCTTATATACCAAACAATGATGGTGTAGGAACGAATCAGGAGGCGGGGTTGGTGCCTGCTCCAATCATAGCTCCTCGAGTCGCATAACAGGTGCCTGGTCCACTCACAGCTCCTGGCGTCGATCATACGTCATAGCATCGGTCATCGGGGTAGTTTGCAGGGTCCCCTATGACGCACGCAGGTGTGATGGCTTGTTTGCAGGTATGCGGGCGAGCTAGTTTCCCCACTCGCTTGGTCGCTCGCTAGTCTGCTTCACCGTTTGGGTAGTTTGGCTCCTTCAACTCTAATTCTAACTCTTAAATTAACATACAGGGCTCCGTATGTCAGAATATATATATATATATATATATATATATATATATATATATTATATATATATACAGTATATACATATTGTATATGTATATATATTTGTTTCTTCTATATTCGAACTACTCTCTCTCGGGCATAGGCTGATAGCCTTTACACTCTACCGCTGAACACGGTGAGGCCCGTGAGGTCTTGTTCCAGTCTAGGGAGTGAGACATGCGAAGCTTCACGGCTCGAAGCAACTCCATCTCTGAAGCCGCCTCGCCTCTGCGCTTCACAGTCTCATCCCCCACACTCGGACCCTCACTCTCAGAACGCCACCTATTGAGTAATTAACTCACTAGGCATTGCCCCCATGTAGCATATTTTTGAATATGGGAATATTCATACAATGCTTTTTAATCAGGGAACAATGAGGGTATTTTTTTGGCATTTCGGTGTGCTGTGGCTGTATTTACAGCACTGATACTAAGTACAGCACAAATTCCATCCCAATAATATCTTCCCATTGACATATTGGGATTCGAACCTGGGTCCATTGGTTTACCAGTCCAGTGGCAAGACCACACCGCCACACCTCCCCATATATATATATATATTATATATATATATATATATATATATATATTATATATATATAATATATATACCGGTATATATGCAGTATATGTTATGCCATGTTGTAAACCAACTTGCAATAATATTTGTTTTCATAAGCTCCTTGTTTAGGACAACTTAAAATATAATCCTGCTCGACAGGAACACAACTAGCATTACTAATAAGGTTTCTAATTTACTCAATCACTCCCCAAACACAATAAACACTCGGAGTTAATACAAATAGCTTTTTATTTCTTAATTACTGATTACATCAAGTGTGCGCATCCGGATCTTAACTATTAAGTATAAGTCCCATGACAATTTAAAGGTGACTAGGAAAGAGTTAACTATGTTTTACTCGATCATGAAATATGGTGTCATTTACAAAACATTAAACAGGAAACATATATAATACACAAAACAGAGCATAAAATATGATGACAATATACTGTATATGACTGTGTGTTAGTGTACGCAGAGAGGAATGGAAGATGAACAAATATATAACCGAGGTAATCGACTCGGTGGTATAGGGGTAAAGCCACTTTCACACATTCACGATGTTGGTCCCGATGTACGCCGAGGTACACAAATTGGTACATCGGCAGAGACAGTGACAGGATGTACGCGTTTGACGACGAAGCCTCGACGGTGACACGTCGTAGCCACGCCGGACCCGTTGATACCACGGTTGCAACACGACGGCGCCACGTCAATGCTGTAACGGTCAAAATTCCGGTCAAAAACGTACCCCGACGTGGCACGTGGGGAACACGACGAGGGGCGATGGACTTATGATGGTGACACGTGGCCGACCCGACGAGGACGACGCCACAACGTCAGGCAGCCTGACAGATATCATCAATACATATGGTGTTAAAGGTATTACGTTCAACGGTCAAGTTTAAGGTAAGATAAGGTTGAATTATTTCTTTGTAAGGTATAGGCGTATGATTTGTTTTATGTAAAATCAAGTTTTTGTTGTAGAGAGCTGGTTCTTCGTAAATAACAATCTGTATTCATTGCCGGTATACGAAATTAATTTCTAAACACTGTATCGAACGTTAAATTATATGAAAATAGACCATGAAGTGAAGCGAAAATATTTACCAGTGGGTGACAGCGGCGACGGACAAAAACTATTCACGAAAAATTAAAGTTTTGATCGTACATAGGACATATATGTACCATTAGAAAGCTAATGAAAAATCCAATATATCACTTGCTTACAGAATATTCATTGTCCCATATTTTATCGGTGAAAATGGGGAGGGAAAGTATGGGCGGACTGAACAGTAACCTTCACCTACGGTGAAATTCCACATATTATTATTTTTATTTGTTGTTTTGTTGAAATCTTATATACTAACCTTTCCTCTTGCCCTTCATAAAAAATGTAATTAAAACAAAAACAATTATTATGGGTGAAAACCAATTGAGAGGCTGGGATTCTATAAACAAACAAAAAACTATCTTTATAGATATATTTCTATAAAATCCAATATTGATGATAGCATATTCTAAACACCGCCATCATGTTCAGCGGATTTTTTTTTTTTTGTGATTTATTATGCAAATAAAAATAACGATAAAAAAACGATATACCGGTACCGGTATATCTCGTATAGTATTATTATGTTCCTTCCAACAACCAACTATACTCCTAAAATCGATTAATGAAATGTACAAACACATGTGGCAGTCCGTGGATTCGAACCCAGGATGCTCACACCGAAAATCAACACCTTATGCATCGCACCACGAAGACAGTTAAAGGTTGGTGGACACTGCCTACGATGTATTATGCAACTTCGAATCCTGCATATCAATCTAAGCATGTACACACATCCCAACTGCAACTCACGTAGACTATGCATATGTGAATGGAAAGAGCAATTAATGGGGCCTTAACCACTAGGGAAGTCCTCTCGATAAATTACCCCTGAACCAATATCAATTATTATGTTCCTTCCAACAACTAACTATACTCCTAAAATCGATTAATGAAATTTACAAACACATGTGGCAGTCCGTGGATTCGAACCCAGGATGCTCACACCGAAAATCAACACCTTATGCATCGCACCACGAAGACAGTTAAAGGTTGGTGGACACTGCCTACGATTTATTATGCAACTTCGAATCCTGCATATCAATCTAAGCATGTACACACATCCCAACTGCAACTCACGTAGGCTATGCATATGTGAATGGAAAGGAACAATTAATGGGGCCTTAACCACTAGGGAAGTCCTCTCGATAAATTACCCCTGAACCAATATAAATTATTATGTTCCTTCCAACAACCAACTATACTCCTAAAATCGATTAATGAAATTTACAAACATATAATATAACAGTGCGTTTAATCTCCACAGGTAGGCTACACTTCGTGATAAATCATATTTTCTCTAATTGTGGAAGGTAACATGTATTGATAAAAACCTATCTTGTGCAAAAGGATCGATATAAACATAGCTTGTGTAAGGATGGAATCGTCGAAAACACAGGAACAATCTCCTCTATCTAAACCCATCCACCCACACAAACACTACCTTGTGTTAAATTAATCAATAACACTTAGTATTTCCTTTGGCTTTTACTATTATAAACACTACTGTATTAGGTAAAATGAAATTCAATTCCATAGAGCATAATTATAATAACATTTATTGCATACCGTGTATCAGTGGCGGTCGATATAGCCACACAAGAACAATAACACACACACACACACACGCACACACACTCACTCGACAATTAACACACACGTGTTTCGGTTATCATACCGGTACACTGATTTTTCATTTGAACTTATTAACTCGTTTGATATAAGTTGATTATGGAATATTATATACGGTATATACGGTATAGGCCTACCGTATACCATATCAGGTCTTTATTTATTCATCATGTGCGTATTTATAGTGTTGTCAGAATACTCCACTAATCCGAAGCACTGTCGGTCCGCTGCCATTCGGATTACATGACTTTTACTGTAATATATTATAACTATTTATACCCCGACGCCGCCACGTCGATGCTGATGAAACCGGATGCAGACACGCGAGACCCACGTCATCGACATGTTGTACCCGACGTTACCCGATGCTACCACGCCAAAAGTCCATCGTGCGAAATTTTTGAACAAATCCAAACCTTTGGTGGCCAAGCCTGATTTTCCACGTCCCGCACCGCGGGTAGCACGACGCTCCCCGACGACCCCGACACACGTTGGGGATTGCACCACGTTGTGTCCCGATATTCAAATCGGGGTACATCGGGACCAACATCGTGAATGTGTGAAAGTGGCTTAAGCGTGGTTGGGGAAAGAGAAGGTCGCCTGACCAGGTCAGCTATCAAAGGGGTGCCGCGCGGAAGGTAAGGTCAAGTTTACTGCGGTCACCTGATTTAGTGCAACGTTAAATCAGGCGAATAAGATAGAAAGTTAGATTAACACTGGTGATAAGACAATTTAATTTGTAATTTAACCCGTCCAGCCCCGGCTAGTTTTGTTATGTTTGTTCACTAGAACCCGGCCGGTTTTCAAAAAATGGTTTTATTCCAGAAACAATAGCGAATGGGTTAGGAATGAAGGAAAAAACCACGAAAAACCGCTCAAAAAGCTTAAAAAATGGTCCTACAGAGCCCCCGAAAACGTATTTTACAAGAGTAAAAAATTTAAGGCAATTACCCCCAAAAACAAGGTTATTGCGCGCTCACGCGCAGGCACGTGGACTTTGAGAGTTTTCAACCATCGGCACTGGTGCGTGGGATACGTACACAGTTCCCATACAAATCTGAGCCCTCTTGAGTGGCTACACCTGAGGTTACGGTCGGCGCAATTAGGGTGACGCGCCAGGCGCGTCTCTGGGGCTGTGCGTTACATACATCGCCGACGCGCCAGGCGCGTCGCTGGGGCTGTACGGGTTAACTATAATAAAATACTGGGGAATAATCACTAGCACGATCTATGAAAAATAAATATAGTCGTAAATGAGCTATGATCACAGTGAAGGAGGAATTCAGAGTCACAAAATGCGTAGTGAATGAATATAGCTGGAATAGTAGCTAATTATACAGCTGGTTTATATATATATATTAATTAACCGCTGAAGATATAATAATTGCACAGAACGAAGTCGTGACTGAATTTAGCCAAAAAGTAGGCCAATGAATAATAACTTAAAATAAACTACGCAGAATACGTAGTAAACTATAATAACCCCACTAGAGGCATATGAAATATACATTAACTCAAAGACACAGAATGACGTAGTGACTTATAATAGCCGGAATTAAAGGCTGATGATATACGGAGAGGTACGATATGAATTCTTCCATTGGTAATAAAATAGGATATCGATCATATATCGTGGTGGATCAAATTATTCACAAGAACTATTATAGATAAGAAATAATGAATATAGCTTTAATTAAACTCGACGGAAACGGATATTTACTTTGAACATAGAATGGATTTGATTAAGAATTAATTAATATGAAAATAGATAGAAGACTGATTGATTATAAAAGAATACATTATTCTCTCTTCGTACACTTCACTACAAACTTGGACACTCAATAAATAATGAAACAAAAGCATAAGATCTGCGAGTGTTCACAAATTATTAAGTGTCATGTTGGGTAGATATCTTAGTTATAAAATATATATAATGTTTAGTATGGAATTTAAATCAGTTAAACCCAGGACATTATATATATAATTAACTGGCACAGGTGTGGTTTGTTCTCACAATGCGAGAGAAAAAATGGCGTGAGGAGAGCCCAGAATAGGCCTCTAGGATAACGTTATATTTGGTCCTGATGTGGCGGCGTCTACGCCGTGGGACCACCTCCCGGAGCTGCCAACCGCGGATGGCTGCCGACCCTCCACGGCCAGAGACAAGATCAACGACCAGTGGAGGACAACCGGATGCCGGCCGCGGGGAGCAGTTTCGGGAGCCAAACCGTCACAACCATCCTCTGCCCCCTCCCTGGGGGCACGGGTCCTTGGAGCGGCTTCGGTCGCGCCAGGAATTTCCACACCTCTCACACCACACACACACATTACACAGTTTTTCCTACACCGAGAAATGACTCTCCGGCTGTCATTTCTCGAAGACTTCTTCTAGCCGAAGACATTGAGAGCAACCCAGGACCCACGTACACATACATATGTCCAACTTGCTCAAAACCCATCACTTCGAGTCGCCACACTAAGGGTTCAGTTCTCTGCTATTCATGCAGGAACTGGACCCATCTCACCTGTACATCACTTGCCTCCAAGAAACACTACACGAACACCTGGACCTGTTCCTCATGCCCCTCCCTCTCCCAGTCAAATCCCTCGCCTAAAACCCGTCCACCTCTCCTCCCCAACCCACCTAGCCTTCCCATATCATCCACTCCCCCCCCTAAAACCCATCCACCTCTCCTCCCTAACCCACCTAACCTTCCCATACCATCCACATCCTCAACTCAACACACCACACCCAATCCAAATCCATTCCAACCCCCATATCCTGCTCCCCAATCCCAACCCCCAGCCCCTCCCTCACCCACCCCCCTCACCCCCACCCCATCCTCGTACAGCAGCACCTAACATACATCGTGCACATAACATTAACATTCTTCAATTGAACATAGATGGCATCAACACAAAGAAACACGAACTCTCACACTTCATCAAACAACACAACATACACATTGCCATCTTACAAGAAACAAAACTCCGCACAACCCAAAAAACACCCACATTTCATAATTTCACCCCCATCAGACAAGACCGGGCTGTCGGCGGGGGCGGTGGACTCATCACCCTGGTACACAAAGAAATATCATACATAGTAACCAGTGTACAAACCAAATCCCTCCTCCCCCCAAATGATAACACAACAGAAATACAATCAATTAAAATACGCACTGGCAACAACTCCAACATAACCATCATAAACACATACATCCCTACCCAAAACATCCCCTACAGTACCAAATGAATACACTTACAACACATCACAAATACCCCACACGCCCCACACATCATCCTGGGTGGTGACTTCAACACCAAGATGTCGGCCTGGTTTGTCGACAACCCCGACACAGACAGAGGGCTGGTTCTACAAAACCAAACCGATAACCTCATCATCCTTAACGACATCCATCAACATACCCATATTCCTCAGCAAGCCCTCTATAGCCCATCATCTCCAGACATCACCTTTTGCTCCCCAGAACTCGCCCCCACAACATCCTGGAGGGTGGTCAGAACCTTAGGCTCTGACCACCTCCCGATCATTATCACCACCAAAACCAGACTCACTACAGCTAGCCACAAACACACATACACCAATTATAAAAGAGCTAACTGGGAAGCATTCACAAATGAGACAGAACAACACTTCACAACTCTAAACAGTACACCCATCACTAACATCAACAATGCTGTACACATACTCAATAAAACTATCCAAAACGCTCACAAGAAACACATTCCAAGAGGTAACAGAAAAAGACACAACCCCAACTTCACACCAGAAATTCAAAACCTCATCAGACAACGCGACACACTGAAACACTCCCCAGCACCCCACACACAAGACATCACACAACAATTTCAAGCACTCAACACCCAAACTAACAACAAAATACAAGAACAAAAAAAAACTAAATTGGAATAACTTCCTACAAACACTTGATCACAAAACAAACTCCAAAAAACTCTACAAAACACTAAACAGCATCACACTTGCCAACAGCAACACAACACAATCACATGCTGCAATCACAACAACAGACTCTACTCCTTCATGTAAAACAACAAGCAAACACTCTCATCAATCACTTCTCACATGTCAGCCACCTAAAACCTCACAAAGACGACCGACGTGTCATCCGACGTAAGAGACAATTCCCCACAGACCCTGACTATACATCTTTCACTAATCACCAGACAAAGCATATCATCAACAATCTCAAGCACTCACCCGCCTGTGGCCTAGACAACATAAGCAACATCCACCTCAGACACCTGGGACCAAAAGGCATACAAGCACTCACTAACATATCAAACTACAGCTATTCACACAACACAATACCAGACATTTGGAAGCATGGTATCATCATCACATTCCCCAAACCCAACAAAGACCCCACGCTACCCTCCTCGCACCGCCCCATCACACTCCTTTGCTCCCCCTCCAAAGTCATGGAATGCCTAGTATTACAACTAATTACACCTGACCTACCCCTAGATCCAACACAACGTGGCTTTAGGCCACTGCACTCCACAAACACTCTTCTCACAGACCTTACACAAAGAGCTTCTGACGGCATCAACTCAGCTAGACCACCACACAGATCACTATTAGCCACACTCAACATTAGTAAAGCCTTCGATGCCATCCCCCGCCACAACCTAACAAACAAAATCTACAACACAAACATGCACAACAACACAAAAAGGTGGCTGGCCAACTTCCTAGCAGGCAGATGTGCACACGTATCTTTTGCCGGTCAGTCATCTAAAATCAGAAACTTTCCAAACGGAGTCCCACAAGGATCCGTTCTATCGCCCGCACTCTTCAATCTGTACATGCACAATATAACTACACCCAATACGCCCCAAATAAACTTAGCCTCCTATGCAGATGACATAACACTCATATGCACACACCATGACCCAAAAAGAGCAACAGATCTCCTTCAACCCTATCTCAACTCACTACATGGCTGGTGTACTACAAACAGACTTAATCTAGCCCCAGCCAAATCCACCGCAACCCTGCTCACAAGCTGGACAGGAGAACACGAATACATCCCTCAACTCACCATAAACAAAACACCCCTAACACATACACACACACCCAAAATCCTAGGAGTAACATATGATACTCATATGACATTCAAACAGCACACCACAAACATTAAAAAGAAACTGACACCCAGACTTAACGCCCTCAGGTCACTTGCTCACACAAAATTTGGACACAACAAAGAAACTACCACCACAGTATATAAACAATACATAAGATCAGTGATGGAATACGCAAGCCCAGCCTGGGCTTCTAACCTAGCTGAAACACATCATAAGACCTTACAGACTATTCAAAACAAAGCCCTGAAGATCATTACAGGCTGCACAGCTACTGCACCCACAGATCACCTACATCAAGAAACCAAAATCCTCAAAGTCAAAGACCATCTGGACATGAGAGGCACTCAATTCCTGGCAGCAGCCTCCACGAACCAAGACCACCCACTAAACTACATGGCAACACACCCACAGACACCAAGAAATATCAAAACAACACCCAGCACACGGTATCACACACAATTATTGTCCTCTCTCCCTCCCTGCCCACCCCGAACCAACTTCCAGAAGCACATCCATACTCATATCTCTCACCGATCCATCCACTCACTCACAGACAACACGCAGCTGCATGCACGACCTCCCGAAATCCATCCTTCCGAATCCTCCCTTCCTCGCGAGGACAGAGTCCACCTGGCCAGGCTGAGATGCGGACACCATCCAGCTCTCCTGAGCTATCAGAAGAGACTGGATGACTCCGTTGTCGACGCCTGCCCGGGATGTAACACAGCACCCCATACCATTAAACACATCATAGAAGACTGCATTTCACACAACCACTTACACCAACAACACAATCTACACTCAATGAGAGCTCTGTGGGAAAGCCCGATCGTGGCCATGGCCTTCCTCAGGGACTCGGGGCTGTTCGGCCAGGCAGCTTAGGGAACAACAACAACAACAACAACGTTCTATGAACACTAACTTATCTTATATACCTTCACAATAATACCCAAAGCTCAAGAAACTCAGAGACACTTATGTTAAGAGGTGATGAGAAGAAGTTAGGTCCATGAGAGAGGATCTGGTCGACGCTAGACTCTTAGTTCTTTCTTCGGTTTGGCACCAAAGGGAACTGCCACTCTCACACACAACTAGAGAATGTCGCTTCTAGTTCATCTAGCACACGGCCCTGCTACCTGTAAACATGGATGTATATTCGTCCGATCGCATTAAAGCTAGTAGATTATAATATTATTGCCTCATGTTTACCTACCGATCATATATTTGGGTCAGGTAATATTCAGAGGATAATTTACTTCTTAATTTATTCATTTCGAAATATTAGGGACATGGGTATTTTGATCTTTTAATTATTGTGAAGTTAATAGTTTCCTTAAAAATACAATTCACATAGGAATACATGGATATGGTTATTCTTTATTTCTTAATATTAAATTCATAGTTTAGGAAGCTTGCATGGTTGTAGGATAATTGATTTTATTTAATTACTTTTTCCTCTATTCTTCAGGTGGCATGCAAGGCTTCTCTTATTCTCCTTTGATCTGTCATGATTTATATATACCATTGTCTGCACTGTATATTGGGTTAATCTGATCACAACTGTTAAAATAGAATATTGGTTCTTGATCAGGAATTAACATAAAGTCTTCTTCGTTGTAGTTCAAATCGAGTTCTTTCGTTGTATACTCTTTTATCTCCTCTCTCGTGCCTTGCGATTGGCCCGGACGAGATCGTTGATTGGTCCTGGAGGAGCCCTGCAGTTCCCGTAGGACCCGGTAGATGACGTTCCTGCTTTGTTTCTTTACACCATAGAGAGTGTTGGCTTTCGACGACAGACTGTGTTGATTCCTTTTCTACTCTCATCTGTGCCCTTCATTTCGCTCTTTTCCTCTCCTTGATGTTGGCGAGCCTGGCTTTAATTTCTGACGTCTCTCCATAGTTTGTGAGAACATCTGATGGGGTTGCTAATTTGTTGTCTTTCAACCCCATCATCTTTCTCTCTCTCTCTCTCTTTATATATATATATATATATATATATATATATAACTTCGGTGGCAGGTTGATCCCTGGGGTAGCGGATCTTCAGCAGGAAAAGTAGGATGAGAGCAACACACGTCCTCATTTTGAAGGCTTTATTAATATTCCGGACTTCTTAGTCCATCTTCAGAATAAACCGCATGGTCCTTAAACTGCAAACACTTCGGAAATTTATCGTGAGCTAAGCAGGTCGTCGGAAAGGATATATATATATACCGTATATATATATATATACAGGGTGACCCAAAAAAAATCCTACATTTCAAAGGTAAATGAAACAAAAATGGTTAAAGATAATCATAATATTATTGACACATGAAACTTCATTCAATAGTTTTTATTCATAATGTTTTAAAGATGACATCCTCCAAATGGTGGCCGTCAAATGGTTGCAAGTGCTTAGGGAAATGTTTCCCTTAATCACGAGTGTATACTCATCGACCCCAAACTCTTGATGTCCTTAAGGTTGCTATTCAGCACGAGATAGCCGCTGTTCCATCCGACATGACCCTTTCGAGCCTTGGCAGCCTTCAGAAATCGCCTCCAACAGTGTATAGACAATGACGGCCACCATTTGGAGGATGTCATCTTTAACCCGCTGAGACCCAGCGTCGCACGTGTTGCGACGGCAATGTTCGATCACCAGAACCCAGCGACGCAACATTTGCATCCTGGCCGGTCCGGTCCTAATTACTCCGGTTCTATGGCACCCCGATGGCTCAGATTTGTATGGGACCTGTATAAGTATCCCACGCACCCATGCCGATGGTTGAACACTCTCAAAGTCCAACCGCGTGCGCGTGATCGCGCAAAAACCTGTTTTTTTGGGGAAATTGCCTTCAATTTTTTACTCTTGTAAAATCCGTTTTCGGGGGCTCTGTAGGACCATTTTTTGCACTTTATGACCAATTTTAGTTTTTCCTTCATTCCTAACCCATTCGCTATTGTTTCTGGAAAAAAAACAAAAATCAAAACCTGCTGGGCCCTGGTGGTACATTTATTAATAACTAGCTGGGGCTCAGCGGGTTAAAACATTATGAATAAAAACTATTGAATGAAGTTTCATGTGTGCAAATAATATTATGATTATCTCTAACCATTGTTGTTTCATTTACCTTTGAAATGTGGGAGTTTTTATGGGTCACCCTGTATATATAAATATATATATATATTTATAAATATATATATATATATATATATATATATATATATATATATATATATATACTGTATATATATAATAAATCACTAATGCGCTGGAGAATGGTACACCTGAAATGTACTTGAAATTAATATTTCTTACAAACACATAAGTGATTATCACTAAGCTATTAAATTGTAGGAATGCACGCAATATTTATACAAATGTTTATTTTAGGTGTCCATATCTCTACAGATACAATAAACACACTGGCTTATCATAGAAAGTAAAATATGCAAGACAGAAATCGGGTGGCAAATATTTAAGGGCTAATTCGAGGTAAGCAATGTAATATCAAGTCTATGAAGACTTATTAAGAAGGAAAGAAATACCCTATAAAAACTGGCACTACAAAATTTAATGAAATAATATTGAATTAACAAAACTTAACAACAACTGGTTACAATAATTGATCACTACCTTTTATGACTGACTTTTATAAAACTGTACACATATCCCAAAGAATAGCTATACACAATCTCATATAATAATAACTATAATCAACACAGATATATCTTGCAAACTGCTTGTTAATTTTGGAGGCTTCAATGGAGAGAATAATCACAAAAAATCAACAACAAGTACTTACAAGGAGAGCATTGTGCTAACTGGATGAGGTCCGAAAGTTAATTGTCAACCAAGTATTCAGGCGGGCTTTAAAAATCCCTCCCAGTAGACAAAACACATACACGGACGACTGATGCAAGCCCAGGGTGCACGGTGAGGGGTCTGAAAATCGCTACAAGAGAGAGTTAAAAATAATGTATTTCTGGCTTTACATTACAATATACAAAATAGTACAAAGGATATCAAGCAACAACAAATCTATTGACCCCTCTAGGCTGCTTGTCCTCCAAAACATGAGGATCAAGTGTCTAAACAGTGGTTTAGAGTGTATTAGGGAAAATTGGAAAGGGAACTACTGCCCTGGAACTAATGTCCGTGGCAGGATTAGGAAGTTAGTAGGGGACAGATAGGTTAGTAACATAACACAGTTTTAAGGATCTTTCGTATATATGGGGAAAAAAAGAGTAACGTCTTAGTAATATATATATACAGTATACTTTTTTTTTTTTTTTTTTTTTTTTTAAGAGACAATGAACGGAGGAAGGAAAAACACAGATAAAACAAGAAGGTCCATGTGCCTAAAGGCATCCTCCATTCATAAAATGTTTGTAACAACTGGATTTAAACATTTGTTGATTGTAAGTTTGTGGAAAGCAATTCGAGGGAAGTGAATTCCAAAGAGTAGTAGCTCTGGGGATAAATGAATTCTGATAAGCAGAAGTTCTGCATTGTGGAGGAGAAAGTGTAAATTCATGGGCGCTCTCAGCTGCCCTAGTTCTACGGGGAAAGATGTGGAGAGGCGGCACAATTGAAGCAAGTTCCTCGGAACAATTGCTGTGAAAATATCTGTAGAATAATGCAAGGGATGCAACGTTTCTTCGTATGGCTAATGTAGGAAGGTCCTGTGTGATTGCAGGGTTATTGATTAATCTAATAGCTTTATTTTGAATTTTGTCCAACTGCCTCAATGCAACCACTCCACTTCCACCCCACAGAGGTGAACAGTAATCCATCTGAGAGCGCACATGACTTTTATATATTACGGCCAACTGCTCGTCAGTGAAGAATTCTCGAACTCTGTACAGGAGTCCCAGTTTTTTAGAGGCATTCTTAGCAATGCTTCTAACATAATGTGTCCAGCTCAAGTTAGTAGTTAATGTTACACCGAGAATGTCAATACACTTAAATTAAGTCGCCTCTTAATCTGCGCTGGGTTAAAGGAAATAGATTTAGTTATCAAAGACGCTCCTCGAATGGTTTGTTCTTTAGGCTAGGTATAATTTTAGTAACTCTACGTTGAACTCGTTCTAGCTTGTCTATATCTTTTTGGTAATAAGGGCACCAGGACTGAACGCAGTATTCCAGAAGAGGGCGGACTAAGGAATTGTAAAGAGTTAGGATAACTTCTTTGGATTTATGCTCAAATGACCTGCCTATAAAGTAAATTATTTTGTTTGCCTTCTTAAAAACTTCTGAACATTGTTGACTTGGTTTTAGGTTACTAGATATTGTTACTCCCAGATCGGTTTCTCTGTCTACACTCGTAAACTGAGTGCCATTCATCAAATAGTTTGCTTTCTCATTTCGGTATCCGATATGTAGTTCTTTAATTAATCCGCATTGAAACTCATTTGCCAAAGTTGGGCCCAACATGACAACTTATCTAGATTGTGTTGCATATTGTCAACTTGTTCTTTTGAGAGTATGCTATTTGCAATTTTTATATCGTCTGCAAACTTTGAGATTGTACAGGTGAGACCCTCATCTATGTCGTTGATGTTAATTAGAAAGATAATTGGTCCTAGTACCGATCCCTGGGGTACCCCGCTCCTTACATTGATCCATTTAGATTCCTTACTGTTTATGACTACTCTTTGCTTTCTGTCGCTGAGCCAATTTTCTATCCATTTCAACACACCATCTTGTATTCCATGCACTTTTAATTTTAGCAGTAAACGTTTAATGGGAACTTTGTCAAAGGCCTTTTGAAAATCAAGGTATATAATATCTACAGCTTTACTTTCATTATAGAGGTTGAGGATATCGTGGAAGAAGTCTAAGAGGTTTGTTAACCTAACAAGTGCGCATGGGGGTAATTAGACACCTCTCCCTGTGCGCATGTATTTGAGGTGTTTCCGTCACTAAAATATTCATTTTACCATAAATAGCATTAATACTTATCCATACCCGCCTATTATGGGTTGATAATAAATGTATTAACCTGAAACAACAATAAAACGAGTGAAAACATCGTTTGGATGGTCAAAATCGGAGATATAGCCCGCGAGTTGTATAATGTATGGGTGAGGCAAGCTGCTTTCCCGCCAATTTCCCCCAAGGCCACTGAGACACAGTCGATCGATACTCTCTCTCTCTCTCTCTTGCACTCGTTTGCTATCAGTGATGACAACGCCCTGCTTGCAACTCGCTAATGTTAGCACGAAAATATACCTCAGAATAAGGGAATAACAGGGAAAATAGGTGATAACTGAAGGAGAGGAGGAAAGTGGAGAAGGAGGGGAGGTAGAGGACTGAGATTTTGCATGGCCCAGGGGCCAAAAAAACAAAAAAAACAAAAAAAAATTGATGTCAAAAGTTGATTTTTTTTTTCTCTGACTCTTAAGAGTCTTCCCGCAGTCCGCCGGGGGAACTCTTAAAAGTCTCCCCGCAGTTCCCGGGTTAAGCAGGAAAGTTTGTTACGAAAGCCGTGGGAGTGAAGGCAATATTTGTGTATGATACCGAGTGCTTGGTGCGTGTGGCTTTTCTGCCATGTAGTGTAGTGGGTGGTGTTTGTTTGTGGAGGCTGCGGTGAAAATGTATGCGCCTCTCATGTCATATCAAGGTGGTTCTTGATTTTGATGACTTTGGTTTCCTGGTGTAGGTGTGGTAGCTGTGCAGCCAGTTATTATTTTGAGGGCTTTCTTCTGTATGCTCTGTAGTGTGTTGTAATGTGTTTCAATGAGGTTAGAGGCCCAAGCAGAGCTAGCATATTCCATCACTGATCATTTATATTGTTTGTATTCTGTGGTGGTAGTTTCTTTGCTATGTCCGAATGTTGTATGGGCAAGTGACTTGGGAGCGTTCAGTCTTTGGTGGAAAATATTTTGATGCTTGTAATATGATGTTTAAATGACATTGATGTATTGTAGGTTACACCAAGCATTTTTGGTGTGTGTGTGTGGGGATGTTGTATAAGTGAGGTGAGGGATATGACAGTTTTCTGCTCTCCAGTTTGTTAGAAGGGTCACTGTAGATTTGACTGGGGCTAGTTTGAGTCTGTCTGCGGTGAACCAGTCATGTAGTGTGTTGAGGTACAGATGGAGGATTTGTGCAGCTATGTTTGCATGTCGATGTGTACATGTGTTATTTTTTTTTATTTTTATTTTTTTTAAGAGACAATGAACGGAGGAAGCAAAAACACAGATAAAACAAAAAAGGTCCATTTGCCTAAAGGCATCCTCCATTCATAAAATGTTTGTAACAACTGGATTTAAACTGTTGTAGATTGTAAGTTTGTGGAAAGCAACTCGAGGGAAGTGAATTCCAAAGAGTAGTAATTCTGGGGATAAATTAATTTTGATAAGCAGAAGTTCTGCATTGTGGAGCAGAAAGTGTAAATTCATGGGCGCTCTCAGCTGCCCTAGTTCTACGGGGAAAGATGTGGAGAGGCGGCACAATTGAAGCAAGTTCCTCGGAACAATTGCTGTGAAAATATCTGTAGAATAATGCAAGGGATGCAACGTTTCTTTGTATGGATAATGTAGGATGGTCCTGTGTGATTGCAGGGTTATTGATTAATCTAATAGCTTTATTATGAATTTTGTCCAACTGCCTCAATGCAACCACTCCACTTCCACTCCACAGAGGTGAACAGTAATCCATCTGAGAACGCACATGACTTTTATATATTACGGCCAACTGCTAGTCAATGAAGAATTCTCGAACTCTGTACAGTAGTCCCAGTTTTTTAGAGGCATTCTTAGCAATGCTTCTAACATTATGTGTCCAGCTCAGGTTATTAGTTAATGTTACACCGAGAATGTCAATACTAGGGGAAGTGGGAATATTTACATCATTAAAAAATATATGGGAGTCAGTGAGATTCTGTCGGTTAGAAAATTGAATGTACTTGGTTTTCTGTGCATTAAAGGAAACTAGAGTCTTTTGTCCCCATTCATTAATTCTAGAAAGGTCCTGGTTCAGAGAAATTGCAGTGTTTATTTTTGAATTCATAAGATCGGGTTGGGTGAAATAATTGGTAAATGTAAAGGAGCTGTGGAGTGTTGAGTCATCTGCATAGGAATGTATTGGATTATGAGTGGTAGATAATTTATGAGATCATTGATATGAATAAGGAACAGAGTTGGGGCCAAAACTGATCCCTGGGGAACACCAGCATTTATTGAGTGAAATTGAGAATAAAGGCCATCCACCATTACACATATTTGTTCTGTTATGTAGATAAGAAGAAATTAGTGGAACTAATGATGCAAGGCCGTAGTGTGACATCTTCGACAATAAGGATTGATGCCAGACTCTATCAAATGCCTTTGATATATCCAGTGCTATTGTATGTGTTTCACCATGTTGGTCTGTAGCTTGGTTGATTTGATGCATAAGAAGGCAAAGAATGTCTGCAGTTGATCGACATCTTCTAAAACCATATTGCCTATCACTGATTAATGTATTATTCTCAAGATGCTTAATTATGTGATTATTTAATATAATTTCAAAGACTTTACCAAGAGTGGAAGTTATAGCTATTGGTCTGTAGTTTGATGGATCTGAAGAGGCACCTTTCTTAGGAACTGGATGGATGTTTGCTTCTTTCCAGGACACTGGGAAGCATGAGGTATGAGTACACAGACGGAAATTGTTTGCCAATACAGGAGCGAGCACCAAGGAGCAATTCTTAAGTACTATTGGAGGAATTTCATCTGGACCAGGAGCTTTATCTACAGAGAGATTCTGCAAAATAGTTTTGACATGTGTGGTGTGGATCTTAAGTGAGGGAATTTCAGGCGAATTAAAATTAAGTACAGGGACATCTTGATTTATTTCATCTAAGGTTGAGTTGGTGGAGAAAATATCCGCAAGAAGGTTAGCTTTACCTCGTGGGTCACTTACAAGATTGCCAGTCGGAGATTTTAATGGTGGATTGGATGAAACAGTAGTGAAGTTGGATTTGAATGAGTTAAGAGTAGACCAAAATATTTTGTTATCATTTGGATTATTTAGAAGTTTATTTGCCTGCTTGTGGAGAAAGTTTGATTTAGTTAGATTTAATACAGTTTTGGCATGATTTCTGATGTTTCTAAAGTAATTAAAGGCTTCATGTGTTTTTGATCTTGTGTATGCATTGTAGGCTATTTCTTTTTGTTCAGTTACTCTAGCACAATTATGGTCAAACCATTTAGGTGAATTAGATCTGTTACTGTACTTTTGATGAGGAATACAAGTTTTCATTCCAATATATATAAAATCTAGTATGTGGCTCAAGGTGGAGTTTGCATCATTAGAAAAGAAAGAGGTCCAGGGAATATCAATAAAGAAATCTTGAAGACCCTCCCAGTCTGCCCTATCGTAATGCCATTTAGTCACCAAAACAGGTTCAGAGTGGGAAGGTGTGGTAGGTGACAGACAGGTGGCCTGTATCAGACAGTGATCAGAAGATCCAAGCGAGGACCTCACTGTAACATCATAATTTTCAGAATTGGTTGTTAAAAATAAGTCCAGTAGGTGGGAATTATGATCAGGATTATCTGGTACACGGGTGGGTTGGTTGACTAGTTGAGTGAGATTAAATGAGTCTGCAAATAGCTCACATTCAAGATCAGCATCATCAGTCCTGGCTGAATGAGTGAGCCATTCAACAATATGGACATTAAAATCACCCAACATGTGTGTAAGAGGCTGTGTGTATCTAGGGTGTGTGGGGTATGGGTAGGTTGTGCATGTATAGGTTAAAGAGTGTTAGTGACAAGACGGATCCCTGAGGGACTCTGTTTGTGAAATTTTTGTTGTTTGATGATTGGCCAGCAAATCTTATATGACCATATCTGCCTGCTAAATAGTTGGCCAGCCATCTTAGTGTGTCATTATGTATATTTATGTTGAGAATTTTATTTGTAAGGTAGTGGCTGGGAATGGCATCAAAAGCTTCACTAATGTCAATTGTAACAAAAAGTGTTTTGTGGGTTGGCCTAGTTGTATTTATACTGTCAAAACCTTGTTTTGTGTGAGATCTGTAAGACGGGTATTTGTGGAGTGTAGTGGCCTAAGGCCGAGTTGGGATGTAGCTAAGAGAATGTGAGGTGTGGTTAGTTGTAATACGAGGCATTTGGTAACTTTTGAGGGAATGCAAAGGAGAGTGATGGGGCGGTGTGAGGAGCGTAGCATGGGGTCTTTGCTTGGTTTGGGGATTGTGATACTGACACATGCTTCCAGATGTTGGGTATTATGTTGTGTGAATAGCTGGTGAGTGTTTGAATGCCTTGTGGTCCCTGATATCTAAGATTTATGTTACTTATTTTGTCTGGGCCACAGGCAGATGAGTGTTTGAGGCTGTTGATGATGTGCTTTGTATGACTTAATGAGGGGTGCATAGTCCAGTTCTGTAGGGAATTGTCGCTTTCGTAGGATGGCTCGTCGATGGTCACGGTGCGGGTTTAGATGGCCGACTCGTGAAAAATTATTGATGAGACTATTTGGTTGTTGTTTGTTTGAAGGTATGGTGTCTGCTGCTGTGATGGCAGCATGTGATTGTGTTGTATTGCTGTTGGAGTGTTATGCTGTTTAGCGTTTTGCAGAGTTTGCTGGGGTTTTTATTGTGATCAAATGTTTGGAGGTAACTATTCCAGTTTAGTGATGGTTGTTCTAGTATTTTGTTGTTAATTTGAGTGCTTAGTGCTTGTATTTATTGTGCAGTGTCCTGTGTGGGGGGCGGTGGCGAGTGATTTATTGTGTCACATTGTCTTATTAGGCCTTTAATTTCTGGTGTAAAATTGGGGTTGTGTTGCTTTCTGTTACCTCTAGGGATGTTGTTTTTGTCTGCATTTTTAATAATTGTATTGAGGGAGTGTATGGCATTGTTAATGTTTGTGATGGGTGTGTTGTTTAGAGTTTTAAGCTGTTGTTCTGTTTCAGTTGTGAAAGCTTCCCAGTTGCCTCGTTTATAATAAGTGTATGTGTATCTGTGGCCAGCTTGGGTGATTCTGGTTTCGGTGGAGATGATGATCGATGATCGGGAGGTAGACAGAAGTTAAGGCTTTGACCACCCTGCAGGATGTTGTGGGAGCGAGGTTGGGGGAACAAAAGATGATGTCTGGCAATGATGGGTGGTAGAAGGCTTGGTGGGGAATACGGGTATGTTGATGGATGTTATTGAAGATGAAGAGGTTGCCTGTTTTGTTGTTGATCACCAACCCTCTTTCTGAGTCGGGATTGTTGACGTGCCAGGCCGACGACTTGGCGTTGCAGTCACCACCCAGGATGATGTTGGCGATGTGTGGGTTGTAGTGATTTGGTACTGTGGGGGACAATTGTGGCGCCCCTTGCTGAAGTGAGGCAAACGACGGGCCGGATGAAATTGAGTTAGCACTTGCCTTGGATAGGCAAAGGCATGCTTGAGCCTGTGGAGGAAGCATTTGCCTCAAATCGACATGGAAGTGTCTATAAGGACGATTTTCCCAGAATTATTGCAGAATTTTTTACCCAGCTAACGCACGACTGAGAAGTCCGTGCTGAAGTGAGTCAAAGCCCCGAGACAAGAGCCGCCACCAATCAGCGGGCGCCATGATGATGAGTCATCGCTCGCCAGCCAATCAGCGTCCACCACTCCCCTTCCACCCTCCTCAGTTTTCGCGCCAGCTCGTATCAAGCGCATACCTTCCACATTTTGTTCTTGTTTTGTGCTTTTTTTCTGTGCTATTATTCTCCACCATGGCTGATGGGGAGGCAAGTGACCAACCAGATATACAGTCACCCTCTGGAGTACGAAAGAGGCCGAGAAACAAACGAAAGTGGAAGAAAAATGCAGCAAAATCAAATAGGAACTTGGGCCTTGAGTATACGTCTGCTTATACAGGGAGGAAAATGCCACAGCGAAAAGTGGGGCCTCCCTGTACCTGTGCTGCGAAATGTTATGATCTTGTGGGTGAACAGAACATTCAGTCCATTTTCACAGACTTTTGGAAGACTGGCAGTTGGGATGCACACACAGTGTATATCCAAAAACAGACTACATCCCAGGCTGTGCAACGGAGGCGAACTGAGAATGTGGAGAAACAAAAAAGCTGCACTCGGCATTATCACGTCACCGTCAATGACATCCCTATCACTGAATGTAAGCAGGCATTTGCAAACATTCATGGTATCCCTAGAGACCGGTTGGATCATGCCTTGAACAACATGACCTCCACAAGTGTCCCCATATCTGATCGTAGAGGCAAGCCTGGCAGTCACGGTAAAGTCGCGGACGAACGTAACCGTAAAGTAGTAGAGCATGTGAAAAGTTTCCCTACTATTACCAGCCATTATTCTCGCAGAAACTCTCCAGATGTGCGTTATTTAGACACTGATATGCTAAGCAAGCGCCAAATGTATGAGTTATATAAAGAGTGGCTGGAAGAAAAGTACCCAAGTGAGGTGCCCTGTACTTGGCACTATTATGACGATGTGCTGAAGGCCAACTTTTCCAATCTTAAGCTGTACAAACCACGCCAAGATACGTGCAAAACTTGTGACGTGTATGCCAATAAGTGTAAGGATTTTTTGCTGACAGAGGCCGAGAAGAGGGCAATCGAGGTGAGGCAATCTCTCCACCTGGCCAAGGCTGAAGTTGGATACAAGCTCCCCAAGAAACTTGTCACTGACACTCCCGACACTACCATGGTCGTCTGCATGGACCTTCAGCAAGCACTTCCAACCCCCAAGATATCGACAGGAATCGCCTTTTATAGAAGAAAAATGTGGACATATAATTTTAACATTCACAACTATAAGACTGGAAAGGAGCATATGTTTATTTGGGATGAAGTGACAGCTAAGAGGGGGGCACTCGAAATTTGCAGTTGCATCAAGAAGTTCATTGATATATTTGTCCCTCCTGAAGTCAACGAGATAATATCTCAGAGAACATGTATATTATACATGTTCTCTGATAACTGTTCAGGGCAGAACAAAAACATTACACTGCTGCTCTTCTACCTCTCCTTCATTCATTCTGGCAGATTCAAGGAAATTCATCAAGTCTATTTCAGGTCTGGTCATACTTACATGGCTGCAGATAGAGATTTTGCCCTTATTGAAAAGAACATGAGGAAGTTGAATTACATTTTCACGCCTGATGAACACATCAAAATCATTAAGGCCACCCGGAAGACTGGAGGTGAGAGGTAACCCCACCACTATTAGGTTCATAGATGCAACCTACTTCCGTCTGTCCCACACCATCCCGACTGGCTTCGCTTGTGACTCGAGTTATACCACCATTGAAGACGGTTTGGGGGAATCTGTGAGGATTGTGAAGGGTTCTGTTCCGAGGGCAGACAAAGCCTTCAACCTCTCACTCGATGATGTTCCCCAGAAATACACCAAACCCATCCCTCTGGCGAAACCCAAGTTGGTGGACCTAAAAGTACTTGTGGGAGACCTGGTGCCACCCTACATCCGGCGTAGGTACTGGGACAGTATACTGGGTGATACTCATGAGGCTGAGGCAGAGTCTGATGGTGATGACCCAGATTCGGATGATGAGGCTGTAGCTGATGACCCTAACCCGATGGGTGATGTAGATAATGACGAGGAAGCCGAGGGTGAGAGAGGCTTCTTTGATTATCAATAAATATACAAGAACACAGAAACTGATTTAGTTTTAAGGTAATATAATAATAAGCAAAGAATAATCAATATTGAAAGTGCCTTGTGCGATATAAATAAGTGTGTGAAGCCAACACAAGTGTATATTCAGTTATTATTTTTACATATAATGTGGTAAAGTGTTTATCGATAAGTTCAAGTGCCTATTATACATAATGTGTTTATGTGAAGGGTCAGGGTCACATCAGTCTCGTCACTCAGCCTCTCAGCATGCATCTCCCAGTATCTCCGCACTCATCTCCCAGTATCTCCGCACTCATCTCCCAGTATCTCTGTACTGCACTCATCGCCCAGACTTCCTAACCAACAACAGTAAGTGAATACATTTTCATTGTGGTACAATAAATTAAAATATAATAAATTATATAAATATTTGTACCACACAACGTTAATATTACTATTAATATCATTATTTACATTATTCCTATTATGTATTATGAGAAAATAGCGTTTGACAGTTCATAGCGAGGCAACCGACCCCTTACCGGTGCCTGCCTCCCTCCCTCCCTGGTGGTGGGAGGGAGGCAAGTCACTTGGGTTGAGAGGGAGAGCGGGAACTTTCAAACGCTGTTTTCTCATTTCTTTTATGTTCGTCGTTTGCCTCACTTCAGCAGGGGGCGCCACAATTGGGGTAGGGATGTACTGTATGTATTTGTTATTGTTATGTGTGATTTGTTGCCAGTGCATATTTTGATTATTAGTATTTTTGTAGGGAAATGTTGCTTTGTCACTGGAAGACAGACATAATAGTCCCCCTGTATAAGGTTAACCCGTACTGTACCGTAGGATACAGTAACAAAAGTCCCCAGCAGTCCCAAGCAATGTTGCTAAAATGACAGGAGAGACCATCTTTTCACCTCAAGAGGAGAGGCATGAGTGGATCTATAATTTTTTTTTTTTTTTTTTTTTTTTTTTACAAGAATTAAAAAAAAAATTAGCCTTGTACAGGCAGTTACAAGACAAATACATTACTGATGGCTGTAACCGTCACTGGGACTGGGGAGTTAATTATCTACTGACGGCTATAGCCGTCGCTGGGATTGTACGTGTTAAAGGGGAGAGAGGAGTGTGTGGTAATCACCGGGGGGGTATGTCTTCTAAGCATAGTAGGGAAGATATACAGCTGGGTAGTGATCGAGAGAGTGAGAGCGAGAACGGAAAAATGGGTAGGTGAGGAGCAGGGCGGGTTTAGGAAGGGAAGAGGGTGTGTAGACCAGATTCTTGCCTTGAAAAGTGTTGTGGAGAATTATCAGAAGGGACGTCCCAAAAGTTGTATGATGCCTTCGGTGGATTTGAAGAAGTCCTACGACACAGTTGATAGAGAAGGTATATGGATAGTATTGAGAATATACGGAATAGCTAGCAAGTTGCTGAAAGCGGTGAAGTGCATGTATGAGGGTGCAAAGGCGGGTAGTACAAGTGGAGAATGAACAGAGCGACTTATTTGATCTGAATGTTGGGTTAAAGCAAGGGTTTGTGATGTCTTCATAGTTATTTAATATATATATAGATGAAATTATGAAAGAAATAGAAGGAAAAAGCAGTGGATGTTGGTGTACCGCTGATAAGGGAAGGAAGTAAGTGGAAGTTGCCTGTACCGCTGTTTGCTGATGATAAAGTCATGATGAGTGATATTGAGTGGGAGTTGCAAGGTCTGGTAAATATGTTTGGAACAGTGTGTGATAAATGTAATCTGCAGGTAAATTCGGGGAAGAGTACAGTTATGTTCTTTGAAAGGGGTGCATTTACAGAGTGTGAGGTGACGTTGAATGGTTAGGTTATGGAGAATGTCAGCTCATTTAAGTACTTGGGCAGTGTGTTGAGTAAGAATGGGATCATGGATGACGAGGTGTGGGAGAGGGTGCAGCATGGGAAGAGGGTTGTAGGAATGCTGTAAGCATCAACAAGACATAGGGTGGTCAGCATGGAAGTAATTTATGTTCCTGCATGATGGTGTGGTAATCTCGACATTGATGTACGGGAGTGAAGCATCGTCATTGTTGTAGAGACACAAATTAAGACTGTGAGGGATGGAAATGAGTTACTTGAGAAGTGATTTTGGAGGAGTTACATGGAGGGATAGACAGACGAATGAGGAAGTACGAGAGTGATGTGGTGTGGATGTAGATGTGCTGGAAACTGTTAAAAGAACACCTTGAGATGATTTGGCCATGTGGAACATATAAGAAGCGAGAGAATGACTAAGAGAGTGTAATAGAGTGAAGTGGAAGGACAGCGAGGGATAGGTAGACCGAGAGAGAGGTGGAAGAATGTAGTTAAGCGGTATATGCGTGAAAGCAGTGTTGGAAGGGAAGAGGGACATCAACTGACTGGGGACAGAGGTACATGGGGGCGATTCATTCGTGCCCACCCCTTCGAGGACGTCTGGCAATAGACAGTGTTACGATCCAGGTTCTGCAAGACACGGGGCTCTTCTTCATTGGACTAGATAAGGCTAAATGCAACAATGGTAACACTAGTTCCAACTAGCCTGAACCACTGGAGAACAAAACACCTATACCGCCCTGAGTCGTGCCTGGACAACGAGGTATCCTATGACTCAGTAAAAGGTGCACACTATAGGCTGATGATCACTGAAGCAGCCTATACTCATACAACATACGATTACTTTATTAACACCTTACGAGCGGCCTATTCGGTTTATTTATGTGTACCGCACAGCGGGGTGTTTTTAGCCAAAATAGGGCTGTTTACGTGATCATTTTCATGCCTAAATAAGACCCAGAACGTAAAACAAGTACCTATCACTGAAAGGGCATAAACAGAGCTTTCGAATGACACCATAACGATCCTTGTATGATGGATAGTTTTCTTGCAATAACCGTGCAACGCGAGTGCAAAAAGCAGGTAATTCGGTACTTTCAGTACATAATTGAGTATGTAGCGAGTGAGAGAGTGAGGAGGGAGCTGAGATTTGTGTCAGTAGGTTCGCCGCGGTGGTCTGGAGCAGTCATACGCTCGCTAGTCTCCTGCCACCACTTGTCTCTCTCTCTCAGCCACATTACGTGCTGAAATTGCCACTCGAGTTATGTCGAGCGCCGCCACATAGTCCAGCTTTATTTAACTCGACTTATGTTGCTCGCCGCTAATTAAGGGTTAAAGTATACTAGGAAAAAGATAGATAGCGTAATTAAATCGCAGCAACGATTTTATAGCAAACTAGAAGAAGGATAATTAACGTTATGTTAAATAATCAGTAAACTGTCACTCCTGTCTGAAAGAAAGTGAAACAAAGAAAGTCCTAAAGCATCATGCCGGAATCTTCTGCAAAAGTCAGATGCAACTAAGAAGTACGTATCGGATTCTGAACTGTGTATTATTACTGTGGGAACATATATAGTGTAGGGACATACGGTGTTATCTGGCACAGGTATAATTATAAAACAGTCAGCAGTCTAAACTCTAACCACAAAAAGATGTGCTTTCTCCCACCAAGCACAAGCCTGCTCTGGTTGGGTCTCTCAGCAACAATCACGATTTACTATAAACATAAGGAACAATAATGCTGCACACATATACACAATGAGATTATAAACCCTAATCGGGGGTCTGCCAGGTGGACGAAGTCTAGCAGGGGAGTCGTAGGCTAGGCTACCTGGGCCGAGCCACCTGCTCGGTAGCCTAGTGTCGTTCTCAAGTCTGTGCGCCTAGTTACATTAAATGACGGGGTGCTCTCTTGAGAGATCCAGGTCTCGTGTACCTGGTTCTCTCCTGGCGACCCTCATAAGTCAAAAGCTAACGAGCTAGCACAGTGCTGGGTGGACTAGGCAAACGCCCTCACGCCAACACAGTGCTAGGCTCTAAGGTACAAGAAAATTACGTAGGCCTCCGCAGGTATCCGGTACAGTTGCATAGGCTCAACGAAGTCTATGCTCATAGGAAACTGCAACCTGATAGCCTCTCCCCAGTCTAGCATCGACTAACCTGGCAGACGCCCAAGAAAATAAGGTTGGGGCAACACAATGAGTATGTCAAATCTCCCCAAGCCAAAATGGATAACCCTCTGATCCAAAATGCCTAACTACGTACATATAATATCTCTGAGAGCTCGCTGTATAATACAGTGACGGATATATGAAATCAACGTCAAGGGGAAGAGCAGTTAATTAATAGTAGGATATACAGAGAGAAGAAGGTAAGCAGTGGTAGAGAAAGTTCGCAATAGGGGGGTGAGGTGGGCTGATCGATTGCAGAGGGATGTTAGCGTTACAGCAGTAAGAGCTCTGAGGGAGACACAAGGACAGGAGCCCGCACCACTGTCCCAGGACCGCGGCCGCCAATCACAGACGACTACGCCACCAGGCAGCAGGGCTGCAGAAGGCACCAGGAACCACCAGCCAATCAAGGGCGCAGGAAAGCGCGCGAGCGGGAAAACACCTCGAGTGAGGCAAGGTCCATAGATACAACAGGTCAACCCACGGGGTCGCTCAAACTCCCTATCCGCGCGCATGACGTCAGAGTATTGAAGGGTGAAGGCGTCACCAGTTTCTTCCTGCTCATTCTCAAAATCACAGCTGTTGGAGCAGCATCCTCCGTTTTCTATATCTTCGTGCCGTGAAAGTATAAGTTCGATATTTTATAATACAACAGTGACCATAATGGCGTGTGACAGTGTAGCTCTGCTATTGTAAGTGAGCAAAATGCCGTTATACTGTGAAGTTGTTGGGTGCAAGTCTGTATTCATTAAACAAGGAAATGTATCATTCCATCTATTTCCCAAAGATGAACAACTGAGGGCCAAATGGACTACATTATGTGGAAAAAAAAAACAGAGTTACTCCACAATGTGCAAGAATCTGCGGCAAACATTTTGAATCAAGTGCTAAAATCACCAAACTTGAACTGCATAATCCATATGGTTTATCACTAATAACAAGTCAAGTTTTAAGATATTATCAACAATTCTGTTAATCACACTCCCTGAAATGAACCAGAAAATCATGTTTGCATTGTTAGGAACGCTAATATATTACACTGTTTTCTATGTTTTAAATCATTGCCAACAAACACACATAGCTTTTTCTCACATTAGGTGTGAGAGGGATCTGCCTTGTATGGGCCAACAGGCTTTTTGTACTCACTTCTATTATGTTATTATGTTATTATTGTTTTGTAACCTGTCCAATGTTCTTCATTATAACCTTACGGAACCTTACGATGATACTGGACGCAGGTCTTGTCAGTGCTCTAAGTCCTAATCTTCATAATTTAACTTTAATAGACACATGTATATATTAATAAAATAAGTGTGTACCGAATTGTGTGAAATCCTTATCCCGCTTTGTGCAACCTAGTTGTAAGAAGAAATTAGAACAATAACCAATACCTATAAATTAAACCTGAAAATAGTTATCCCATTTTGTATATGCTAAATATAATATTATAAATATTATAATAGTATAGTAACAGCCTACATTTGATATGAAAATGATTGGACCGGGTAAACAAATATACAAAGTATTATAAGCTTTTGACAGTGTATAGGCGGGAAGGTGAAGGTATTGAGGGATCACAGTCCAGATATTGTGTGGACTGTGTGAGGGATAAGCCTTTACAACGTCTCGCAGCTGCTAGGGGGCGGAGCTAGGCAGAGCGGCGAGCGTATTCTCACTTTCTTTCATTTGGTACAATAGTGTGACGTCACTGAGCTGCGCGTGGGTTGACCTGATGTATCTATGGACCTTGGAGTGAGGGAGGCAACACATACCTACGCACGCACATATTACCACCACGCTCGCGCTATTCTCTCTCTCCCTCCACAATGCATCTTACATTCTACTAACGATATAAAATACTTCCCGTTGTCACAGGTGAAAATAAACAGTATTTCTGGACTACCTGTGACACTATGATGCACTAGGAAGAAACTAGAACTTAATCAATAACCTACAGCCCATAACACTGCCTGGGGAGAGGGGAGAAGAGGATGGGGAGCCACGCTACCCCGTCGTGGTCGCTGGGGAGCTGACGTGCGTCACAACAGATAGATAGTATTTCTGTAGTAGTGTCGTGAGGGGGGAGGAGGGATATTGTATGTGCACTGGTATCAAAGAAGTTTATTGATGTGTGTACCAGGGTGATTAGTCCACCGCTGCCGCCAATGGCCCGGTCTTGTTTGATGGTGGTGTAGTTATGAAATGTGGATTTCCTTGTGTTCTGTGTAGTTTAGTCTCTTATAAGATGGCAAAGTGTATATTGTGTTGTTTGATGAAGTGTGTGAGTTCTTGTGTTTTGGTGTTTATGTAATCTACAGTATGTGTAATTGAAGGATGTTGATGTTACATGTGCGGTGTGTGATAGGTGCTGCTGCATGGGGATGTAGGGGGGTAGGAGGTGTGGTTGAAGAATGGGGTGGTGGGAGTGTCGGTTGAGGTAAAGGTGATGTGTGATTGGGTTGCTTAAGATAGGGTAGGATGGGGTGGATTTTGGAAGGGGGAGTGGGATTGGTTAGTGGATTGCAAGGAGGTGTGTCCCATGGAAGCAAATGTTGTGCATGTGAAATGGGTCCAGTTCCTGCAGGAATTGGAGAGAACTGAACCCTTAGTCTGTCGGCACGAAGTGATTGGCTTAGAGCATGTCGGACATAATTATGTATGTGTGAGTGTGTCCAGGGTTGCTTTCAAATATCTCCGGCTAGAAGGAATCTTCGATAAATAACTGCAGGAGGAGCATTTTTTGGTGTAGAATTTTTTTGATAATGTTTGTGTTATGTAGAGAATAATGTGGTACTTGCCCAGGCAACCGAAGCCATTCCCAGGATCTTGTGTCCCCGGGAGAGGGACAGGGGGACGTTGGGGCGGTTTGGCCTCATCGCTGTTCCTCTTTCAACTTGCTGGTCCGGGGGTTGGTTCTACGAATGCCGCTACACCAGTCGCTACCGTCCCTGCTTCCCATCCAACAGACTTGCGTTCAATCCCAGCTCAGGTTGAAAAGATTTTCCGAGATATAGCCGGCGATTACCGTCTCCCCTTAAGCAAGGGAGATAGGTAATGGGTAATATGCATACCATAAGAGGTCTTAGCGCTATTAAATTTCCTCGAAGGAAGAAATGGCGCTTGATAAATGACCTGAGATTATTATAATTATTATTCACAAAATAATATGCTGAATAATTATGCATTGTAATAATATTTAATACAGTAAAATGCACAATCTTACCTAAGATTAAAAGCCAGTTAATTTGGTTCTGGACCTTGGTACGGCTTGTTTTGATTGTGTGTGAGGGGGGGGGGGGGGGGGGGTATTCAGAGCAACGTCTCTCTATATGTAAATGAGGTTACATTCGAAAAAGCCAAGGGCAATATTTAGTGAAAGCTGGTGAAAGTTTTAACGAGAACCTGAAAACTGCACGAACTATTGTATGTGTGTGTGTGGGGTAAGGGGGGGGGAGGGTGGGCATGGTTGATGTGCAATTGGGATCAGATTCTAGCAGTAATATAGTATGCGTTAATGTTACCGGGAGATGTTAGTACAGTGTGTATATATATATATATATATATATATATATATATATATACTGTATAAATTCAATACCGGTATATATATATTTGTTTTTTCTATGTGAGTGAGGGAGACAAAAGGCAGAACTGCCTGTATCGAGTGCCTCCCCAGAGTTGAAAGAGTGACAGGGCCAAAATCAAGGGACGTTCGAGCCAATTTCCTTCTTTTAACCCTTGTACAAAGGAGTACAAAGGAGTACAAAGGAAATCAAGCAACAACAGATCTAGTGACCTTTCTAGGTTGCTTGTCCTCCAAAACTCTGAGGATCAAGTGTCCAAACAGTGGTTTAGAGTGGGTAAGGGAACATTGGAAAGGGAATTACTGCCCTGGAACTAATGTCCGTGGCAGGATTAGGAAGTTTGTAGGGGACAGAGGGGTTCGTAACTGAGGGGGGGATAAAATAAAGTTATTCATTTACAAACGCAGTCAGTCGTGGGTTTGATGCGAGATATTTGTCTAGGCGGAGTTTAAATGAATCAACGGTGATGCAGTCTATAACGTTTCGGGGAAGCCCATTCCACAAGTTGACAACTCGATTGAAGAAGAAATTCTTAGATTCGTGTGAGTTAAAAGATTTACCAATAATTTTGCAACCGTTTCCCCGCGTGTAATTAGATTGGTCGATAGTGAAGTACTTACTACAGTTCATATTGTCGATACCTTTGATGATTTTGAACACTTTAATTAAGTCACCTCTTAATCTGCGCTGGGTTAAAGGAAATAGATTTAATTCTCTAAGACGCTCTTCGTATGGTTTGTTCTTTAGGCTAGGTATCATTTTGGGAACTCTACGTTGAACTCGTTCTAGCTTGTTTATATCTTTTTGGTAATAAGGGCACCAGGATTGAACGCAGTATTCCAGAGGAGGGCGTACTAAGGAATTGTAAGGGGTTAGGATAACTTCTTTGGATTTATGCTCAAATGACCTGCCTATAAAGCCAATTATTTTGTTTGCCTTCTTAACAACTTCTGAACATTGTTGACTCGGTTTTAGGTTACTCGATATTGTTACTCCCAGATCAGTTTCTCTGTTTAAATTCTTAAGCTGAGTGCCATTCATTGAATAGTTTGCTTTCTCATTTAGGTATTCGATATGTAGTACTTTACATTTATCCGCATTGAAACTCATTTGCCAAATTTGGGCCCAACATGACAATTTATCTAGATTGTGTTGCATATCGTCAACTTGTTCTTTTGAGAGTACGCTATTTGCAATTTTTGTATCGTCAGCAAATTTTGAGATTGTACAGGGGAGACCCTCATCTATGTCGTTGATGTAAATTAGAAAGAGAATTGGTCCTAGTACCGATCCCTGGGGTACCCCGCTACTTACATTGGTCCATTTAGATGCCTTACCGTTATGACTACTCTTTGCTTTCTGTCGCTGAGCCAATTTTCTATCCATTTCAACACACCGTCTTGTATTCCATGTGCTTTTAGTTTTAGCAGTAAACGTTTGTGGGGAACTTTGTCAAAGGCCTTTTGAAAATCAAGGTATATAATATCTACAGCTTTACTCTCATCGTAGAGGTTGAGGATATCGTGGAAGAAGTCTAAGTGGTTTGTTAAACAGGAACGTTTTTTACGAAAGCCGTGTTGAGTATCTTTAAGTATGTTATTTTCCTCTAAGTGATTTACGATTCTGTCATGTATGACCGTTTCTAGCATTTTACATACAACTGAGGTTAAGCTAATTGGACGATAGTTACTGGGTAGGGATTTGCTGCCTTTTTTTAATATCGGTGTTACGTTGGCTAGCTTCCACTGATCGGGCATAGTTCCAGACTGCAAGGATTTATTGAATAGTAATGTCAGTGGTTTGGAGAGCTCATCCTTAGCTTCCTTTAGAACTCTAGGCGAGATTGTATCAGGTCCAGGCGTTTTATTTACCTTGAGTTTATCTAAACAATTCAATACTTCTCTCTCTGTAACGGCGATATTGCTTAGAACATCTGAATTATCAATCTGAATCGGCGATGGTGTAGGGATATCACTGGGGTATCACTGGGGTATCTTCTGTTGTAAAAACTGATGCAAAGAAGGTATTGAGGGCATTACTCATTTGTACTTCGTCTTTGGTGTATTCTCCATTTTCATCGACTAACGGTCCAACAGTTGAAGTAACTACTTTTTTCTTTCTGATATAACTATAGAATTCTTTCGGGTTTGTTTTACTTTGAATCGCAATATGTAACTCTAAGGTCTTTTTACTTTGCTTAATTAACTTTTTGGCTTTGCGTCGTACCTCTACAAATTTCAACCGTTCTTCGTCATTTTGTGAGGATTTTAATCTATCGTTAGCAAATTGTTTAGCAAGCAGGCAGTTTGAAATATCTTTATTCCACCATTTGGGTTTATTATTATGGCCTGGACGCCGTATTTTCGATGGTATGCAGTCTTGCACTGCTTTTAGGTAAGTGGCTTCGAATAACTTCCAAGATGTATTTATGTCGTTATTGTGAAATAAAAAGCTCCAGTCAGTTTCTTTAAACATAGCTCTAAGTTTATGGAAGTTTGCTTTCTTGAAATTAGGGACTTTTTCGATGCTACTATTTGGTTCGTTACTAGTAAACTTTAAAGTGAAAGTTATCGTACGATGGTCGCTGTTACTGAATTCATCACCAACATTCAAATTCTCTATTAATTCTTCTTTTGTTGCAAGTACAATGTCAAGAACGTTATTACCACGGGTCGGCGTTCGAACAATTTGATAAAGCGAACTCTCTTGCAAGTTCGTATACAAGTCATATCCGGAGTGTGAAGTAAGAGTATCGCCCCACTTGGTCACAGGTAAATTAAAGTCACCAAAAATTACGGTATCTTGTGAGTTACTTACATCTGCAATTTGTTCGTAAATTTCTCGATCAGTTTGCACTGATTGAGCTGGAGCTCTGTATATTAATGCAAGTATTATTTTTGTACCTTTATTATTCTGTATTAGCACAAAAGATGCGTCGACGTTCACAATTTGAGGTTTTGACAAGAGGGTAGGGTTAAGGGTTGTGATGGTGTAAGAGGTTGGACTCCCTGCCTGAACGGGTTCGTATGCTAGCCCTGTCAGCTATATTTGTCATCAGATAAACATATATTGTTTTTATTTTTTATTTTTTTAAGAGACAATGAACGGAGGAAGGAAAAACACATATAAAACAAAAAGGTCCATGTGCCTAAAGGCATCCTCCATTCATAAAATGTTTGTAACAACTGGATTAAAACTTTTGTAGATTGTAAGTTTGTGGAAAGCAACTCGAGGGAAGTGAATTCCAAAGAGTAGTAGTTCTAGGGATAAATTAATTTTGACAATCAGAAGTTTTGCATTGTGGAGGAGAAAGTGTAAATTCATGGGCGCTCTCATCTGGCCTAGTTCTACGGAGAAAGATGTGGAGAGGCGGCACAATTGAAGCAAGTTCCTCGGAACAATTGCTGTGAAAATATCTGTAGGATAATGCAAGGGATGCAACGTTTCTTCGTATGGATAATGTAGGAAGGTCCTGTGTGATTGCAGGGTTATTGATTAATCTAATAGCTTTATTTTGAATTTTGTCCAACTGCCTCAATGCAACCACTCCACTTCCACTCCACAGAGGTGAACAGTAATCCATCTGAGAACGCACATGACTTATATATTACGGCCAACTGCTCGCCAGTGACGAATTCTCGAACTCTGTACAGGAGTCCCAGTTTTTTAGAGGCATTCTTAGCAATGCTTTAACACATATATATATATATATGTATATATATATATATTATTACATCCGTGGGTGGCCTAGGGCACCGTAATTTCCATAGTAAGCATATTAAAAGAGTCAAAACTGTACTCAACGCCATCTTTATTTTCACTTACTTCTTTTCAATTTTCTTTACAAATTTTCGGCCCACATCAGGGAAGCTATCATCAGGTAAAACAACTGATCCTTAAACAAAATTAAAACCTAAAATTAATGTAAAGTAAAAGTGGATCAAATATAATTAAAAATATAAAGTTTAGCATTAAACATGAACACATTAAATCATCATAGATCACAAATAAACGCAAATAATGAATCAACATTTAAAAAGACCATTACATTTTATCAATACAATAAACATGTTTCTATACTATTCCCCAAAAAACTAACACATCGTAAAAATATTACTTACTAAGCCAGCAAGAGAAGTATAAAATACATCCACACTAAAGACACTGCCGTGGACAACTGAAGGTTAACAAAAATATAAGTGAGAACTGATCAATCTACACCGAAACCCAAGAAATATACTAAACATTTAGAAAAATTGCTATCAAACAGCAACTATCTAGACTAAAAGCTTGGAAATCACACCTAATCATTACAATAAACCCTAAATGATATCATAAAGAACCCTAAATGACATTACCACTAAGCTACAGAGACACACAATTAAGAATTATTTGAAATGTTAAGCTCAGGGTTGACTTTTTGTATAAGCAATTTCTCTCCAATGAGTGCTTCACTTTGACTCCTGAATCTACCAATTATTTGAACATTATCTATTGTGTACGGATGATCTTGTTCTCTCGCATGATTTCTAATGGCGGAAAATTACATCTGTTGCAACATTTGACCGGATCTGTGACTCTTACCCATGTGCTCGAACATTCTAACCTTGAATGATCGTCCTGAACATCCAATATACCTGACCTGACAACCAGGATATGTTAATTGATAAACAATGTTCGAGCACATTTGGTTAGGTATTTGATCCTTATGTCGGAAAAAGTTATTAATTCTAAAGTCATTAGTGAATACAATTCGAAAGTTGATAGCCGGGAAATTGTTACTCAAAAGCTTCAGCAAAAGTGTTCTATACTGGTAGCTAACTTGACCATAACAAGGCATTTTCACATGTTATTAGCTTGGGTACTTCAAATTGTGGCATCTCTACTTTACACACTTTATCATATAAGAATTTCTTGAGAATCTGATTAAACAAGTCTACTGTATAATTATTGTTCACAAAATATTCCCTGAGCCTACATATTTCATCATGAAGAATAAAATAAGAAGAACATACGTCATCAGCCCTATTTAGTAGTGTACGGATAGAGTTGAGTTTATAGACGGTATAAGTATGGGATCCTGCTTAGGCCCCCTTTTTGCGAATGCATTTTTGTGTAGTAAGGAGACCAAATGGTTAAATAATTGTCCTATTAGCTGTAAACCCATGTATTATAGAAGGTATGTTGATGATTTGTGTTTTATTTTTGAAAATTACTGTGCAAATCAAGATTTTTTAAAGTACATGAATAGTCAACATGTAAATATAAAGTTCACTTGTGAAAAGGAAGAGGATGGTAAATTAGCTTATTTGGATGTGTTGGTTAAGAAAACGGAACAAGGACTTACAACAAGTGTTTATAGAAAACCCACTTTCACTAATCAGGGACTCAATTGGTTTAGTTTCACTCCCAATATTTATAAACTCAACTCTATCCGTACACTACTAAATTGTGTGTTTTTTTTTTTTATATATATCCAACTACTCCCTCTCGGGCATAGGCTGATAGCCTTTACACTCTACCGCTGAACACGGTGAGGCCCGTGAGGTCTTGTTCCAGTCTAGGGAGTGAGACATGCGAAGCTTCAAGGCTCGAAGCAACTTCATCTATTAAGCTGCTCCGCCTCTGTGCTTCACAGTTTGATCCCCCAGGCTCGGACCCTCACTCTCAGAATGCCACCTATTGAGAAATTAACTCACTAGGCATTGCCCCCCTTTATCATATTTTTGAATATGGGAATATTCATACAATGCTATTTAATCAGGGAACAATGAGGGTATTTATTTATTTTATATATATATATATATATATATATATATATATACAGTAGATAGGAGTCTGTGAGAAAGAACAACAGGATTTTTGTCTTGGTTTCTGACACCACCAGGATTTGATCCACTGTCCATCACATTGATAGTCCATATTTCTAACTACTGTGCCAACGACGTGTAAAGATCACACATCCTTGTCTGTTTATAGAGGGAAGGTAAGTCCATGGTGAAGCATATACTGTATAACATTCCACAACAAGAAGTCATCATCATCATCATCATCATCATTACCTGCGAGGCCTTTCTTCCTCTTGCAAAACCACCTCTAAGGGATGAACATGGCTGAAACTCCTCCAGGCTAATGAGTTCAGACATGCTCCCTTTGACCTTGCCTCAATGTTCCTTTTATTACATGGACATACTGTATATTGTTTCATTAATTATCCATTTTCTTCTCCCATACCATTGTAGTGGATGTCCACTACCATACTACCTGACTTCCATGTATTCTTCTTTGCATTCTGTCATCTTTCGTTCTTTGAACATGGCCTAACAACCTCAACGTACTTCTTTTTATCCACTCCACATTCCTTGTCCCGAGATTACATTCAGAAAGATCTATACATTAACCTACTATTTAGCCCATCCAGCCTGTTCACCACATCTGTCATATTGAAATATCTTATCTCCTTAAATTTTAGACTGGAAAGATTCTTATTCCTGACAGCCCAACTCTCACTTTCATAGGAGTGTTCGGAGCAGTACATTGTTTCACAGTGAGTGTTTCACTTCCTAACTTTCTATTCTTCTTTTCATGATGCAAGCACATTTTTAAATCACTCTTCTGTCCTGCATTTTCTCTCGTATACATTACTCTCCATGTTACTGCATAAGTGCAGTCAGTCAATTAATCAATGGGGGCATAGCGATGACAGCGCAAAGCTGCACTCCACTCCACTCCAGGGAATCCCCCCTGGAGAAATTCCAGGCCTCTGCCCAGCCCATTATCAAGTATACTATCAAAAGATTGGTTGACTTGCCTTAGCCACGAGTTCCATGTTTTTTTCCTAGGCCTCCTCCTCTCAGGGTTGTCCTCTGTTGAGACCACCCTGTGAGTAGGATCAGCTTCAGGGATGTGAACCACATGCCCATATAACCGAAATTAACGTTCACGAAACCATGCAGCTAATATATCTGTTATCAGTTTCACATAGTAGTAGCTGGGTTGAGATGTATTCATGACAGCAACAGTGCATGATGCTTCAAAAACATGTTTTTGTTGTATGTGGAAGAGGGAGGCAAAAGGCAAAACTGCCTGTGACGAGTGCCTCCCCCAGAGTAAACAGAGTGACAGGGAAAAAATCAAGGAATTTGAAACAATTTAAGTCATAGGATGAGGGAAAGATGGATTCAGGGAGAGAGTTCCAGAGCTCAGCTGTTGAATAGAAGAAAGATTGGGAGTATCGTTTCACTCTTGAGTTGGAGAGTTGTACAGAGTAGGGGTGGGATTGTGTTGCAAGACGGGTACTACGTACCCTCCATTAAGGAGGTGGTATGAACTGTGAGAGCTCTGAGGAACACTGATTATTGTAGTAGCGATAGAATAGTGAGAGAGGTGCAACATTGCAGCGAAGAGAGAGAGATTGCAGAGAGTCGGTGAGTTGACTGGAGTTAACCCGGGAAGCGCGGAACTATGGTATCTGAAATTTCCCGCCAGGCGAAGGTTTTTTTATTCATTCCTCACGAAAATTGTCATATTTACCATAAATATCATTAAGCTTATCCATATGCGCCTATTTTACGTTTAATATGAAGATATTAACATTTAAGAGCAATACAATAAGTGAGAATAGCATTTGGGTGGTGAAAAAGACGTATTATTGCCGCCCGGTCGTATCATGAAGCGAGAGCCGGGTCGGCGTACAACCTCCCTCTCAGAGCTCCAAAGCGACACTGACGCCTTGCAAGAGAAGTCTCTCTGTTGCAAGGATCTCTAGCTGCCTCGCCCGTGTTAAAGAGACCGCATGACGGAAAATTGCCCCAAAAATTACTTGATAAAAGGGGGAATAAGAGGAAAAATAGCTGATAAAAGAGGAGGGGGGAAAATGGGGGGAAGGAGGGGAGGAGTACACATATGTAGGAGTAGTAGCAAGTAATGGAGGGGAATTATCTCACCTAATCACATATTGCTTTGTTTTGAACCCAACCGGTTGTTTTGAAAGTCTTTTTTTTAGGCCTTAATTGGCTCTTATGAGGACCTTCGCCTTTGCCCACCAAAACTGTTATGAGGACCATCACCTTTCCCGGATTAATGATACAAAAGGTATTCCTTTCTAATTTGTCTAGAAATGCTATGTGAGAGGATCCTCCCCACACATGTGAACAATACTCAATACATGGACGTACACCCAGTTTCTGGGAGGCCGCCCTAGCAAGACTAGTAATATGGTTCTTCCAAAAGAGAGCAGAAGAAAAAGAGACACCGAGAATACTGACAAGATGAAGGGTTGATATTTGTATTGTTGAAGTATAAGGGATAGTCCTCTGGGAGTTTACGACAGGTAGATAGATGAAGAAATTGGGATTTGGAACCTCATTATAGCGAATGTCTATGGTAGCGCTGCGTATGAACCCAGCGAGATACGAAACTCGTTTTGGTGTCATTTTGAAGCTATTTCCTTCTAGCTTTTGGCTGAATACATTTAATTTTATTCAGACACTTGCCTAATCAATCTGAATGATCCCTAATATGGCAGAAATAGGCGGAAATATGCCCGCAGCAAATGTGTTAAGAGGATCACCCGTAACCCGACCAAGGATGTAAAGTGAAGAGCCAACACCACATTCTCTGCTATTAATGCCAAAGCTGGAAGGATCCATTTAAAAAAACTCATTGGAGAATTTTCCCCAGGTACAATCAAGACTTGTACCTGACTCACATATTCTCTTTGTAAGCCTTTCATCTCCCATTCGTTCAACATGACCATACCAGCTCAGCACCCTTCTGTCCACTCTGGCAGCAGGAACATTTGTCAGCCAGAGTGGACAGAAGGGTGCTGAGCTGGTATGGTCATGTTGAACGAATGGGAGATGAAAGGCTTACAAAGAGAATATGTGAGTCAGGTACAAGGGGAGATAGAAGGGCAGGAAGACCCCCTTTGAGATGGAGAGACTGTGTAAGAAAAGCATTGGATGATAGAGGAATGACTATAGATCAGGCAGGGGAAGTGGTGGTGGACAGGAGTGAATGGAGAATGCTTGTGAATAGTTGAGTGAACACGTGGTCATTTGGAGTAAGGGGTCGGGCGCAAGTTGGACTAGATAATAGTCCATCAGGCGCCTGGCCCGGGGAGACGATTAATATGAAGGGTGCGCCTGGAAGTGTGGTGGGAGGGCTTATGGCTTTGGCTCCGCTGCATGTCTGCCTGCCGAGATCGGAACCTCTCCGGGTGGTCGGGGGCCGGGGGAGTGCTGGAGCGACCTTGGTGATCCTGGTCTCTGGGTCTTCTGGGTCTCTGGGTGACCTAGATGTGTGTGAATTTGTTTTTTATCTGTGTTTATTCGTTGTTTTATGTTGTTTTTGTGTTTTCCCTGTTCTTGCTCTGTCTTGAGTTGGCTACCCCCAAAATGGGGATTGGGCCTGAGCATATAGATAGATAGATAGACAATCAAGACCCACAAACCAGGCAACTCCCTCCACCCAATCATCTACCAATTTCCCACCGCCCCATACCAGATCGCGAAGACCCTCAACAATCTCCTCACCCCCTATGTACCTTGCCAATACAGCCTTTCCTCATCTAACGACTTCCTAGAAATACTTAGAGACGTCCTCCAGACCGAGGACCACACCATCGCCTCCCTCGACGTCGAGAGCCTGTTCACCAACGTACCTGTGGACAGGACCATCGAGTTCATTATATGCCGAGTATACCACTGCCCTGACACCGCACCGCTGGACATCCCGGAGACGGCCTTGAGAACGCTGCTGGAGCTGTGCACCAAAGAGGTGCCCTTCATTTGGCCTCGTGGAAACATCGTACCAGCAGATTGACAGTGTGGCGATGGGCAATCCTCTGGGGGTTTTCTTCGCTAATTCCTTCATGGGAACTATCGAGGAGGAGGTCCTGGGTGCCCACCACAAAGGACCAGTCTACTGCAGGTATGTGGATGACATATTTGTGCGAGTTAAGGACCTCAGAGAACTACAGGAGCTGCAGCAACGCTTCATGCCCGCCTCTGGACTCAACTACTCATGATAATAGCTTCAAGACCACGGTCTACACCAAACCCACTAACATCGGACAGTGCCTTGATGGTGATAGCGAGTGCCCCCAACGATACCGCCTATCTACCATCTCTGCCTACGTCAGAAGAGGCCTCTCCCATTGTACCACATGGAGAGATACCCACCTAGAACTTGAAAAACTCCCAAGTACTCATTAACAATGGGTACTCAAAATCTGACGTATCTACCACCATCAAACGACAATTAGAAAAGTGGTATAACCAGGACACCCCCAACAACAACAACCCCGTCGACATCAAGATTTACTACCGTAATCATATGTCCTCTGATTTCACGACTGACGAAATGATCATGAGAGAAATCATGGAAAGAAACGTTCACCCCACCAACCCCGACAACAAAATAAAACCAAGCCCTCTATAACCCATCATCTCCTGACATCACCTTTTGCTCCCCAGAACTCGCCCCCACAACATCCTGGAGGGTAGTCAGAACCTTAGGCTCTGACCACCTCCCGATCATTATCACCACCAAAACCAGACTCACCCCAGCTAGCCACAAACACACATACACCAATTATAAAAGAGCTAACTGGGAAGCATTCACAAATGAGACAAAACAACACTTCACAACTCTAAACAGTACACCCATCACTAACATCAACAATGCTGTACACATACTCAATAAAACTATCCAAAACGCTGACAAGAAACACATTCCAAGAGGTAACAGGAAAAAGACACAACCCCAACTTCACACCAGAAATTCAAAACCTCATCAGACAACGCGACATACTGAAACACTCCCCAGCACCCCACACACAAGACATCACACAACAAATTCAAGCACTCAACACCCAAACTAACAACAAAATACAAGAACAACAAAAACTAAATTGGAATAACTTCCTACAAACACTTGATCACAAAACAAACCCCAAAAAACTCTACAAAACACTAACCAGCATCACACTTTCCAACAGCAACACAACACATTCACATGCTGCAATCACAACAACAGACTCTACTCCGTCATGTAAACAACAAGCAAACACTCTCATCAATCACTTTTCACATGTCAGCCACCTAAAACCTCACAAAGACGACCGACGTGTCATCCGACGTAAGAGACAATTCCCCACAGACCCTGACTATACACCCTTCACCAATCACCAGACAAAGCATATCATCAACAATCTCAAGCACTCACCCGCCTGTGGCCTAGACAACATAAGCAACATACACCTCAGACACCTGGGACCACAAGGCATACAAGCACTCACTAACATATCAAACTACAGCTATTCACACAACACAATACCAGACATTTGGAAGCATGGTATCATCACATTCCCCAAACCCAACAAAGACCCCACGCTACCCTCCTCGCACCGCCCCATCACACTTCTTTGCTCCCCCTCCAAAGTCATGGAACGCCTAGTATTACAACTAATTACACCTGACCTACCCCTAGCTCCAACACAACATGGCTTTAGGCCACTGCACTCCACAAACACTCTTCTCACAGACCTTACACAAAGAGCTTTCGACGGCATCAACTCAGCTAGACCACCACACAGATCACTATTAGCCACACTCGGCATTAGTAAAGCCTTCGATGCCATCCCCCGCCACAACCTAACAAACAAAATCTACAACACAAACATGCACAACAACACAAAAAGGTGGCTGGCCAACTTCCTAGCAGGCAGATGTGCACACGTATCTTTTGCCGGTCAGTCATCTAAAATCAGAAACTTTCCAAACGGAGTCCCACAAGGATCCGTCCTATCGCCCACACTCTTCAATCTGTACATGCACGATATAACTACACCCAATACGCCCCAAATAAACTTAGCCTCCTATGCAGATGACATAACACTCACATGCACACCATGAGCCAAAAAGATCAACAGATCTCCTTCAACCCTATCTCAACACACTACATGGTTGGTGCACTACAAACAGACTTAATCTAGCCCCAGCCAAATCCACCGCAACCCTGCTCACAAGTTGGACAGAACACGAATACATCCCTCAACTCACCATAAACAACACATCCCTAACACATACACACACACCCAAAATCCTAGGAGTAACATATGATACTCATATGACATTCAAACAGCACACCACAAACATTAACAAGAAACTGACACCCAGACTTAACGCCCTCAGGTCACTTGCTCACACAAAATTTGGACACAACAAAGAAACTACCACCACAGTATATAAACAATACATAAGATCAGTGATGGAATACGCAAGCCCATCCTGGGCTTCTAACCTAGCTGAAACTCATCATAAGACCTTACAGACTATTCAAAACAAAGCCCTGAAGATCATTACAGGCTGCACAGCTACTTCACCCACAGATCACCTACATCAAGAAACCAAATTCTCAAAGTCAAAGACCATCTGGACATGAGAGGCACTCAATTCCTGGCAGCAGCCTACACGAACCAAGACCACCCACTAAACTACATGGCAACACACCCACAGACACCAAGAAATATCAAAACAACACCCAGCACACGGTATCACACACAATTATTGTCCTCTCTCCCTCCCTGCCCACCCCGAACCAACTTCCAGAAGCACATCCATACTCATATCTCTCACCGATCCATCCACTCACTCACAGACAACACGCAGCTGCATGCACGACCTCCCGAAATCCATCCTTCCGAATCCTCCCTTCCTCGCGAGGACAGAGTCCACCTGGCCAGGCTGAGATGCGGACACCATCCAGCTCTCCTGAGCTATCAGAAGAGACTGGATGACTCCGTTGTCGATGCCTGCCCGGGATGTAACACAGCACCCCATACCATTAAACACATCATAGAAGACTGCATTTCACACAACCACTTACGCCAACAACACAATCTACACTCAATGAGAGCTCTGTGGGAAAGCCCGATCGTGGCCATGGCCTTTCTCAGGGACTCGGGGCTGTTCGGCCAGGCAGCTTAGGGAACAACAACAACAACAACAACAAAATAAAACTTACAATTTTGTATTTATCTAAAAAAAAAATCCAACCTTGTCCTCAAAAACCGCCCTACCACCACAAAGAGCCAGAGGAGCGATGACCATATCATATACCAACACACTTGCAACAGTGAGGACTGTGAACCTCACACCTACATTGGTATGACACAGACTCACCTATCCCGTCGGCTCACCCTTTCACCTCCAATCTGGCGCCATTAAAGAACATTATAATAAACCTACCACAAAGCCCTCACCCACCCTGACTTAGACAAACACACTACCATACTTGATAAAGAAAACGACCCTAGACGCCTTACAATCCTTGAAGCCTTGTACATACAGACCCTCCGACCCACTATCAATAACCAGACTCTAGAATTACAAGTTTTGCCCACAACACCACACCATACTACGACAAATAGTTGCCCATCCCAACTGCACACCTCCACTACACAACCGGACAGTGCAAGCTACCGCCCTCCATACCCCACGCAACCTAACAGAGCAAACACCCTCACTTCCCTCAGCAAACCAGCAACCAGATACAACTTGAAATTGACCCGACGGCTGCGACAACCAATGACAGCCTTCAAAGCGCGCCACAGCCAACAACTGTGGTTGGGGGCTAGTCAGAGCAGGTATCCCATGTAAAACATGCTTGAAACTCGTCTAATGGCGGCTCGCTGACGCGGAGGGATCTACCTCAGGTCCAGCTCTGGCCCCCTGGGGGTGCATCCTGGTCAGGAGGACCTAGAGGGTACAGGGCATAGTGTGTTTCACCATCCACAGACTGGCACTTTCCACCTAGAAGTACAGGGGCCCTAACCCGGAGGTAGCACACCGGGAGGCTGCCCTATCACTAGGCGCATAATACTGGGCCAGCCATAGTGCCGTGTGCACACACGGATTGCGTCCTCTGCGGTTGGTTCTAGTGGGGTGTTCCGAGGCCACTAGGTTCCACCCCTATTAAGATCTTGTGATGGCCTTTGGGTGACAACTGCCCGGGATTGCCTGGAGCTGGATACCTGGGGATAGTGACCTCCAACGTTGGCAACAAAATACTAACCATGACTAAAAACAACTATCAAAGAAAACGTAAGTCTGTTGATATAAAATCGCAAAAGGACACTACCGCAGATTCTTTCCCCAAGTTTAGGTTCGGAAGTGTGAATGTGGGTACTATGAAAGGAAGGACAGGTGAGATTGCAGAGATGCTAGAGAGATGACGAGTTGATGTATGTTGTGACCAGGAAACCCGGTGGAAAGGGGTGAGTGCGAGGTGGATTACGGGTAATAATGAACGCTTTACGTTTATATGGAAGGGAAATGAACATGGTACGGGAGGGATGGGTTTCCTGGTGGCAGAGAGGTGGGCAGATTGTGTTATAGAAGTTAAAAGGTTTAATGAAAGACTGATTTTACTAAGAATGAAACTAAGGGCGAGAGTCATAGATGTTGTATCAGCATATGCCCCCCAAGCAGGCTTAGCTAGAGATGTCAAAGAACGGTTCTGGAATGAATTATTAGGGGTGGTTGTCGGATGCAAGGAGGGGGAGGTAGTATTTGTGGAGGTTGAATGGACATGTCGGGGCAGGTGCCGACGGATATGAGGGCGTGCACAGAGGACAGGGTTATGGCCGTAGGAACCTGGGAGGCGAATACATACTGGAGCACTGTACTGCCACAGGGATGGTGGTGTGTAATACTATGTTTAGGAAGAGGATGAGCCATCTGATAACATATGAATCAGGAGGCTCCAGTAGCCAGATAGACTACTTCCTTATCAGCCAATCTGACAGGAAATGGGTTAGAGACGATACGATCATACCAGGTGAAGAATGCATCCCCCAACACAAGCTCCTAGTATGTAAAATGTGTCTAGGTAGAGTTCCTGTTAGAAAGAAAGTTCATTTGCCAAAAAGGAAAGTATGGTTGTTAGAAAAAGAGGAGTACAGTGACAGATTCCACAACGAAATGATGGAAATCGAAAAGAGAATGGGCTTTAGGCCAGATGTTGATAGCAAATGGAACTTTATTGAGCGCAGACATAAGTTCTCCTGGTGGTGGAACAACGATATCGAAGCTGCAATCAGAGAGAAGAAGAGATGTTTCAAAGTATGGAAGGAAGGTGGCAGCAAGGAAGAATACCTGTCCGCCAAATGTAATGAGTACAAGGCCCGCCGACGCTGTTAAAAGTGCTATAGATAAAATGAAGTCAGGAAAAGCCGCTGGAAGCTCCGGCATTGTCGCTGAGATGCTAAAAGCAGCTGGAGATTTTGGGGTAAAATTGGTCACAGAGCTGATTAATGCTATCATAAAGGAGGACAAAATTCCCGATGTTTGGCAGGAAAGTGTTACAGTAAATATATATAAAGGCAAGGGTGACTCCTTAGACAGGGGAAATTATCAGGGTTTGAAAATTCTTGATCAAGTCATGAAAGTCAGCGAAAGGGTCTTTGAAAGCATGATCAGGGAAAGTGTTGGTATAAGCGACATGCAGTTTGGATTTATGCCGGGATGTGGCACAACTGATGCTATCTTCACTCTTAGGCAAATGCAAGAGAGGTACGTAGAGAAAAACAGGGAGTTATACCTAGTTTTTGTAGATCTGGAGAAGGCCTTCGACCGGGTGCCCAGGAAGGTAGTGCAGTGGGCTATGAGAAAACTTGAAGTAGAAGAGTGGTTGGTGCGTGTGATAATGAGAATGTATGAGGGGTCACAGGCAGCAGTTAGAGTAAACGGGGGCCTGAGTGAAGAGTTCCCACTGAAAGTTGGAGTTCACCATGGTTCAGTTCTGAGCCCATTACTGCTTGTTTTAGTCCTGGAGGCTCTGTCAAAGGAATTTAGGACAGGACTCCCATGGGAGATGTTATATGCAGATGATCTAGTTCTTATCGCAGATATAGTGCGCAGGAAGCAGAGGCGAAGTTCAAAAGATGGAGGGAAGGTATGGCAAATATGGGTCTAAGAGTTAAAATAGATAAAACAAAGGTCATGATTAGTGGAGTAGGGCGTGGAGCTATGGAAAGAAGTGGCGAATATCCATGCGCAGTATGTGGGAAGGGGGTGGGAAGTAATTCAATTCAATGTTGTGTCTGTAGTGACTGGGTACACAAGAGATTAGTGGAGCTAGAGGACCTTTGACAAGAATCATAGACTTTGAATGTGCAGTGTGCAAGGGAGATCTTGTATTAAATGACCCGCCTGTCAGTGTTGATTTCGACAGTGTAATGCTGGAGTGTGTAAATAAGTTCTGCTTCCTGGGCGATACAGTTTCCGCTGGAGGTGGCGCTGAAGCTAGCTCCATTGCTAGAGTCAGAAGTGGCTGGGGAAAGTTTAGAGAGCTGTTGCCACTCCTGACCATGAGAGGGCTCTCACCCCACCTTAAAGGGAAGGTGTATACCTCGTCTGTTACGAGCGCGATGACCTATGCCTCTGAGATGTGGCCGGTTAAAGCGGAGGATGTCAATAGAATGGAACGGAATGAGAAGAGAATGGTGAGATGGATGCGTGGGGTTAATTTTAGGGACAGGGTATCGAGCAAGGAATTGAGAAGGCGTCTGGGCATTAGGAGTATCAGTAAAGTGATGCGCACGAGCCGACTTGGTTGGTTTGGACATGTGGAGAGAATGGATGATCAGAACTGGGGGAAGAAATACCACACCTTCCCACTCTGAACCTGTTTTGGTGACTAAATGGCATTACGATAGGGCAGACTGGGAGGGTCTTCAAGGTTTCTTTATTGATATTCCCTGGACCTCTTTCTTTTCTAATGATGCACACTCCACCTTGAGCCACATACAAGATTTTGTAAAAATTGGAATGGACACTTTTATTCCTCATCAAAAGTACAGTAAAAGATCTAATTCACCTAAATGGTTTGACCATAATTGTGCTAGAGTAACTGAACTACAATGCATACACAAGATAAAAAACACATGAAGCCTTTAATTACTTTAGAAACATCAGAAATCATGCCAAAACTGTATTAAACCTAACTAAATCAAACTTTCTCCACGAGCAGGCAAATAAACTTCTAAATAATCCAAATGATACCAAAATATTTTGGTCTACTCTTAACTCATTCAAATCCAACTTCACTACTGCTTCATCCATTCCACCATTAAAATCTCCGACTGGTAATCTTGTAAGTGACCCACGAGGTAAAGCTAACCTTCTTGCGGATATTTTCTCCACCAACTCAACCTTAGATGAAATAAATCAAGATGTCCCTGTACTTAATTTTAATTCGCCTGAAATTCCCTCACTTAAGATCCACACCAGACATGTCAAAATTATTTTGCAGAATCTCTCAGTAGATAAGGCTCCTGGTCCAGATGAAATTCCTCCAATAGTACTTAAGAATTGCTCCTTGGTGCTCGCTCCTGTATTGGCAAAAAATGTCCGTCTGTGTACTCATACCTCATGCTTCCCAGTACCCTGGAAAGAAGCAAACATCCATCCAGTTCCTAAAAAAGGTGCCTCTTCAGATCCATCAAACTACAGACCAATAGCTATAACTTCCACTCTTGGTAAAGTCTTTGAAATTACATTAAATATTCACATAATTAAGCATCTTGAGAATAATAAATTAATCAGTGATAGGCAATATGGTTTTAGAAGATGTCGATCAACTGCAGACATTCTTTGCCTTCTTATGCATCAAATCAACCAAGCTACAGACCAACATGGTGAAACACATACAATAGCACTGGATATATCAAAGGCATTTGATAGAGTCTGGCATCAATCCTTATTGTCGAAGATGTCACACTACGGCCTTGCATTATTAGTTCCACTAATTTCTTCTTATCTTCATAAGAGAAAAATATGTGTAATGGTGGATGGCCTGTATTCTCAATTTCACTCAATAAATGCTGGTGTTCCCCAGGGATCAGTTTTGGCCCCAACTCTGTTCCTCATTCATATCAATGATCTCATATCTACCACTCATAATCCAATACATTCCTACGCAGATGACTCAACACTCCACAGTTCCTTTACATTTACCAATTCTTACACCCAACCCGATCTTATAAATTAAAAAATAAACACTGCAATTTCTCTGAACCAGGACCTTTCTAGAATTAATGAATGGGGACAAAAGAATCTAGTTTCCTTTAATGCACAGAAAACCAAATACATTTAATTTTCTAACCGACAGAATCTCACTGACTCGCATATATTTTTTAATGATGTAAATATTCCCACTTCCCCTAGTATTGACATTCTCGGTGTAACATTAACTACTAACTTGAGCTGGACACATTATGTTAGAAGCATTGCTAAGAATGCCTCTGAAAGACTCCTGTACAGAGTTCGAGAATTCTTCACTGACGAGCAGTTGGCCGTAATATATAAAAGGCATGTGCGTTCTCAGATGGATAACTGTTCACCTCTGTTGGGTGGAAGTGGAGTGGTTGCATTGAGGCAGTTGGAAAAAATTCATAATAAATCTATTAGATTAATCAATAACCCTGCAATCACACAGGATCTTCCTACATTATCCATACATTATTCTACAGATATTTTCACAGCAATTGTTCCGAGGAACTTGCTTCAATTGTGCCGCCTCTCCACATCTTTCCCCGTAGAACTAGGGGAGCTGAGAGCGCCCATGAATTTACACTTTCTCCTCCACAATGCAGAACTTCTGCTTATCACAATTCATTTATCCCCAGAGCTACTAATCTTTGGAATTCACTTCCCTCGAATTGCTTTCCACAAACTTACAATCTACAAATGTTTAAATCCAGTTGTTATAAACATTTTATGAATGGAGGATGCCTTTAGGCGAATGGACCTTTTTGTTTTATCTGTGTTTTTTCCTTCCTCCGTTCATCCTTTAGGGGGAGGTGTGGTGGAGTGGTCTTGCCACTGGCCTGGTAATCCAAAGGTCCCGGGTTCAAATCCTGATGTATCAATGGGAAGATATTATTGGGATGGAATTTGTGCTGTACCTGGTATCAGTGCATTACCACAAGCCCACCGAAACGTCAATAAAATACCCTCATTGTTCCCTGAATAAATAGCACTGTATGAATATTCCCATATTCAAAATATGCTATAGGGGTGCAATGCCTGGTGAGTTATCTGCTCAACAGGTGGCGTTGTGTGTGTGTAAGTGTGAGAGTCCGAGTGTAGGGGGTAAGACAGTGAAGCACGGGAACGAGATGGCTTCAGAGATGGGGTCGTTTCGGTCCATGAGTGAGCACTGTGCCTCATGTGAAAGCAAGATGGCAGGTGCTCGTTGTACTCTACGTGCTTCACATGTCTCACTCCCTAGACTGGAACAAGACCTCACAGGCTTCACTGTTCATTGTAAAGCGGTGAATGTTAAGGCTCTCAGCCTATGCCCGAGAGGAAGTAAGTTGGAATATAGAAAAAAAAAAAAAAAAAAAAAAAAAAAAAATTGTCTCTTTCAAAAAAAAAAAAAAAAAAAAATTGAACTTGGGGGGAGCTGCGCGTAGGGGTGCACCTAGAATGACGTGGGCTCGGGTACTCCGGTCCGATCTCAAAATAAAGAACTTGACAACAGAGGCAGCCCTTGACTGGGCCGCCTGCAAAGCTGCCATTTAGAACGTGAGACTGTAACCACAGTCTCTGTGGACAAACGGTCTTTAAACTTGTATGTATGTATGTATAACCCCGCCCCCTCCCCCTCCCTGCTCACCTACTTTCCCCATAATTACCCCTAGTTCGCCCCCTACAAATCTTACTTCTTTAAAATGCCTGCTGGGACAAACCAAACATCGATGAATCACCCCCAGCATTTTGCCAACTTAATCCACCAACTCGCTGAACCACAACGGAAAATTGTAAGAAATATTGAAGGAATTAATACAAAAAATATTAATAATGAGAATGCTGCTTCATTTAACTTTGTGTGTATTAAAGAAAATCTACTACCTGGTTACACGAATATACTGTATATATACAGTATATATATATATATATATATATATGTTGGTAAAGCCAGGTAATAAATTTTCTTTAATACATACGAGGTTGAAATAAATGGCAATTTCTGCGTTGGAAATTTTATTATTCAAAGTTTCCAGGTCTCTGATGAGTTTTCGCTGGGTGGCAGGAAGTAGATGAAGGAGATGAGCAAAATTCATGGTGGTACAGGGTTACATTAAAGTACATGATGATACAGGATATACGACGCGTTTCACTGGACAACCAGCATTATCAAGTAAGGAAGGAATGATATAAAAGGTAAACAGGAAGGGTATATATAGAGGGTGGAGGATCAGAGGAGGCGGAAAACAGGGGGCAAAAGTCTGCTATTGGTGGAAGGGAAAACTAGGAGAGAAAAAGGGGGTAACCGCTTCACGCATGCGCACTGGATGCGGGATGGTGGTCGATAGGTGGGGTCGAAGCTGATTGGCTGCGTGTCGAGGGGCGTGGCCTAAGTTGTGTGGCGCCTGCAGAACACGAAGCTGAAGGAGGTAGCGCGGGGGGCTGCGTCAAGGGCACCGGGGGGCGAGGAGGGGTGATAGGTCCTGTAGGGTAGTGCCTTTTGGCAGAAGGAAGGATCTGAAGGTCCAGAGTTTGGTTGTTGATGTTGGGATGTAAGGCTTGGATATATAAAGCTTCGAGAATAGGTAATCTCCTTGGGTCACTTTCTTTATCGAGTATGGTGGTGTGTTTCTCTAACTCGTTGCGTGTGAGGTGAGGGTGGTTAGGGGTGAGATAGTGGTCTTTGATGGCTCCAGCCTGAAGGTGAAGAGTTAACCGACGTGAAAGACGAGTCTGCGTCATACCAATATAGGAATGAGGTCCACAGTCCTCATAATTACAGGTATGTTGGTAAATGACGTGATCGTCGGTCATCGGGCTCTTTATCTTGGTGGAGGCTGGTTTGTTGCGGAGAACGAGGTTGGAGGTCTTGGGGGATTTGTAATAAATTATTAATTTGATTTTGTTTTCCGGGTTGGTTGGGTGGACATGCTTGGAGATTATTTCTTTTAAGACGGCCTCGTCATTTTTGTGTTCAGAGGACATGTAATTGCGGTAGAAGATCTTAATTTCATTGGGGGGGTCAATGTTGGGAGGGCTTTGGGTGTACCATTTTTCAAGATGGTGGTTGATGGTGCTGGAGATGTCGGAGTTGGAGTATCCGTTATTTACTAAAACTTGGGATAGTCTTTCTAGTTCCTGGTGGGTGTCGGCCCAGGTAGAGCAGTGCGTGAGGGCTCTCCTAACATAGGCGGAGATGGAGGATAGAAGATAACGGCGGGGGCATTCACTATCACCGTTGAGGCATTGTCCTGTGTTAGTTGGTTTAATGTAGACGGTGGTTTTGAACCCAAGGTCGTTCAGAGCTACGAGGATGTCGAGGAAGGGGAGTTGTCCATTGTTAGATTTTTCAAAGGTGAAGTTAAGTCCGGAGGAGGTCATGAAGCGACGCTGGAGTTCCTGTAGTTCGTGGAGGTCCTTGATTTGCACGAAGATGTCATCCACGTATCTACAGTAGACGGCGGGTCGTTGGGCAGCCAGGAGCTCTTCCTCGATGGTACCCATGAAAAAGTTCGCAAAAAGAACTCCTAGGGGGCTGCCCATCGCCACACCGTCTATCTGCTTGTACATGTTGCCCCGGGGGCAAAGGAAGGGGGCCTCCTTGGTACATAGCTCCAGTAGTGTTTTCAGGGCCTTCTCCGGGATGTCCAGTGTAGGAGTATCAGGGCAATGATAAATTCGACGTAGAATCATGTCAATGGTCCTATCCACTGGCACGTTGGTGTACCAGCTTTCTACGTCGAGAGAGGCGATTGTGTGGTTGTTGTTACGGGGGGCGTCTCGTAAAATTTCCAAGAAATCGTGGGCTGAGTTAAGGTTGAATTGGCTGGGCACGTAGGGGGTGAGGAGGTTGTTCAGGGCCTTGGCGATCTGGTAGGTGGCAGTGGGGATCTGGGAGATGATGGGGCGGAGGGGGTTCCCAGGTTTGTGTGTTTTGATGGTTCCGTACGCATAACCAGGGGTGTATTCTCCGACGAGTTTTTTAAGGTGGATCCCTCCTTGTTTGGCGTTGATGGCGGTGATGGTGGTGTTGGCAATACGTTTGATTTCGTCGGTTGGGTTGCGGGTGATCTTTTTAAATTTAGTGTTGTCACTTAAGATGACGTCCATTTTTCTAAGATATTCCTCCTTGTCATGGATCACGAGGCAGGAGGCTTTATCCGCACGACGGATGATGATGTTGGGGTTGTCTCTTAATAGTTTGGCAGCTTGGAAGTGTTGTTTGTTGAGTATTTTGCTATGGTGAGTTCCTCTGGTTTTGGCGGCTTCAGCGAGGAGAGTAGGTTGTAGGGCGGGAGTAGTGGTGAGTAGTGGTGGGAGTATTGCCAACACCACCATCACCGCCATCAACGCCAAACAAGGAGGGATCCACCTTAAAAAACTCGTCGGAGAATACACCCCTGGGTTTGCGTACCGGACCATCAAAACACACAACCTGGGAACCCCTCGCCCATCATCTCCCAGATCCCCACTGCCACCTACCAGATCGCCAAGGCCCTGAACAACCTCCTCACCCCCTACGTGCCCAGCCAATTCAACCTTAACTCAGCCCACGATTTCTTGGAAATTTTACGAGACGCCCCCCGTAACAACAACCACACAATCGCCTCTCTCGACGTAGAAAGCCTGTTCACCAACGTGCCAGTGGATAGGACCATTGACATGATTCTACGTCGAATTTATCATTGCCCTGATACTCCTACACTGGACATCCCGGAGAAGGCCCTGAAAACACTACTGGAGCTATGTACCAAGGAGGCCCCCTTCCTTTGCCCCCGGGGGCAACATGTACAAGCAGATAGACGGTGTGGCGATGGGCAGCCCCCTAGGAGTTCTTTTTGCGAACTTTTTCATGGGTACCATCGAGGAAGAGCTCCTGGCTGCCCAACGACCCGCCGTCTACTGTAGATACGTGGATGACATCTTCGTGCAAATCAAGGACCTCCACGAACTACAGGAACTCCAGCGTCGCTTCATGACCTCCTCCGGACTTAACTTCACCTTTGAAAAATCTAACAATGGACAACTCCCCTTCCTCGACATCCTCGTAGCTCTGAACGACCTTGGGTTCAAAACCACCGTCTACATTAAACCAACTAACACAGGACAATGCCTCAACGGTGATAGTGAATGCCCCCGCCGTTATCTTCTATCCTCCATCTCCGCCTATGTTAGAAGAGCCCTCACGCACTGCTCTACCTGGGCCGACCCCCACCAGGAACTAGAAAGACTATCCCAAGTTTTAGTAAATAACGGATACTCCAACTCCGACATCTCCAGCACCATCAACCACCATCTTGAAAAATGGTACACCCAAAGCCCTCCCAACATTGACCCCCACAATGAAATTAAGATCTTCTACCGCAATTACATGTCCTCTGAACACAAAAATGACGAGGCCGTCTTAAAAGAAATAATCTCCAAGCATGTCCACCCACCACAACCCGGAAAACAAAATCAATTAATAATTTATTACAAATCCCCCAAGACCTCCAACCTCGTTCTCCGCAACAAACCAGCCTCCACCAAGATAAAGAGCCCGATGACCGACGATCACGTCATTTACCAACATACCTGTAATTATGAGGACTGTGGACCTCATTCCTATATTGGTATGACGCAGACTCGTCTTTCACGTCGGTTAACTCTTCACCTTCAGGCTGGAGCCATCAAAGACCACTATCTCACCCCTAACCACCCTCACCTCACACGCAACGAGTTAGAGAAACACACCACCATACTCGATAAAGAAAGTGACCCAAGGAGATTACCTATTCTCGAAGCTTTATATATCCAAGCCTTACATCCCAACATCAACAACCAAACTCTGGACCTTCAGATCCTTCCTTCTGCCAAAAGGCACTACCCTACAGGACCTAACACCCCTCCTCGCCCCCCGGTGCCCTTGACGCAGCCCCCCGCGCTACCTCCTTCAGCTTCGTGTTCTGCAGGCGCCACACAACTTAGGCCACGCCCCTCGACACGCAGCCAATCAGCTTCGACCCCACCTATCGACCACCATCCCGCATCCAGTGCGCATGCGTGAAGCGGTTACCCCCTTTTCTCTCCTAGTTTTCCCTTCCACCAATAGCAGACTTTTGCCCCCTGTTTTCCGCCTCCTCTGATCCTCCACCCTCTATATATACCCTTCCTGTTTACCTTTTATATCATTCCTTCCTTACTTGATAATGCTGGTTGTCCAGTGAAACGCGTCGTATATCCTGTATCATCATGTACTTTAATGTAACCCTGTACCACCATGAATTTTGCTCATCTCCTTCATCTACTTCCTGCCACCGAGGGAAGACTCATCAGAGACCTGGAAACTTTGAATT